>JAODJX010000452.1:0-10055 GCA_026776945.1 Isichthys henryi
GTTAGTTACTTGGGTAAACTAGTGGGACATGGTGTGGTTAGGCCACTGGATGCCAAAGTCCAGGCTATCCGGTCATTCTCCATCCTGCAAACACCGCGTGAATTGAAGAGGTTCTTGGGGATGGCCGGATATTATCAATGTTTCTGTCGCAATTTCTCTGATGTTGTGATCCCACTGACCCAGCTACTTCGAAAAGCTGTACCGTTTGTCTGGTCCCCAGCCTGTCAAATTGCATTTGACTCAGTAAAATTGTTACTCAGTAGCTCCCCTGTTTTAGCTGCTCCCGATTTTTCTCGTCCGTTTAAATTAGAAGTGGATGCTAGCGGTTTAGGTGCCGGTGCAGTTCTCCTTCAAGAAGACGATCACGTTTTGGACCATCCTATGTGTTATTTTTCAAAAAAATTTGTGAAACATCAGCTAGCATATACCACAATTGAAAAGGAGGCCCTAGCTCTTCTTTTGGTCTCAGAACATTTTGGGGTTTATGTGGGAGATTGTGCTAATCCGGTGGTTGTATACACTGACCATAATCCTTTAGTTTTCCTGTCCTGTATGTGTAACACAAACCAGCGGCTCACGTGGTGGGCGCTGATTTTGCATATGTCTACAGGACATCTCAGTCTTCTGCCCCAAGCTCCACTCACCACTTACTGCCCGCCTCCCAGTTTCCAGCCACACCACTTCCGCCCTCTGACCTCTGATCCTGGCCCTGTGTTCCGGTTGAGGATAAAGCTTGCTGATCGCGTCCAGCTCGAGCGTTTGCTCAGGCTTTGTCTTTTGCTATTACTGTGTTGGTTTGCTGTTTCTGAATGACTTCCTGTGTATGACAGTTCTGATTGTTTGGTTTCTGGTTTTCTGCTTCGCCCCTTTTTGTACCTTTGCCTTTGGTTTGTTTGTCTTCTGGTTTGGAACTCTTGCTTAGCTTTTGACTACTCTCTTTGCCTCACCCCTTCGGATACCGTGTTTCGGCCTGTGTGTTTTCTGTACATGTCTGTTAGGTGCGTAAAGAGTGACTGCCTTTTTGTTTATGCGTACGTGGTGCTTACTGTGGTTTTGGTTAGGGAGTTAGATTTAGTCTTTCTCATTTCGTTTTCTCGTTTTCATTACCTTTAGAATTTGCTTAGTTTGGGATGTGTTCGTTAGCCGTTTTGGTTGTTGTTTTGGCCTGGGTCACTCCCGAAGTGTGTTGCACCTCGTGTTTGTAAAAGTGTCTGTGAATAAATATAAAAAAATACAAAAAAAAATATCCCTTTGTTTCCCCTGTTCCCTTTTCCCATTCCTTGGTTGTCTCGTCTTCCCCTCTACTTTTCCTTTACCTTTCGGTCGGTCCTCAACCCTAGACTGGGGATCGTAACACGTGAATTATTCTCATTGAGAAAAAAGTAGCATAGGCTCCCAAGAGTTAAAAAAAAAATCACAAATGGTACATATTTAGGGATAAGTACATGGAAAAAGAACTGGACACATCTGACTTCTGTATGTCACCATCTGCCCAACTCAAATTAAAATAGCAACGCAAAAACACAAAGAGAAACCGCATCACCGTAAACTTTTAATGAAGTACAGTATGTCTGTAGTATAAAAAAGTACATTATGTTAACCAACAAAAAATATCTAGAAGAGAGACACTGATGTCATTAACAGACAGCATTACTGAAACTCGGAAGTGTTACTGAAATCTTTACCTTCAATATCAAGGGTAGAATCAGCCCACTTGAGATTTGTCGTTCGTCTGTAATTAAGGTGAGATCAATAAATCATCGTCCCTAAATAGATTTTATTCTGTGTTAGTTACACCACTCACAGCTGTATCCTAGTGCCAAAAACATTCTCCTAGGAACAGAATGGCTAGAGATAGGATGGCTGAATGATTGTTTGGATTTTTAACAGGTAATGAATGGGGATTCAGAGCAACAGAATATGGTCATAGTTCGTAGCCAGCTAATTTAAAACAACAATCAAAATTCCCTGTGGATTCTTCAGAAGTAAAATTTAAGCCATAAGTATCAGTATTCTGATATAGCTCTTACTGTGAGTGAAGTTTTAATGACAATTACTTTATCTTCAAGTGCTTAAACCTTTCTGCTGTAATATATTATTAAAATGGGTACTTGTTTGTTTTGGAAGTCGTTTCTAATTTATTGCAACTGAAGCAGCTGAGAAGAGAAATCCAGGTAACAAAGTGATCACTATCAGAGACTGTAAAAGGTATAGCAAGTCTGCCATAAACCATTAAGCTTTGAGGACTGCATGGTAGCTCTATGTTAAAGCAGTGGCCTCATTATTCAGGATTCCATCTGAGAAAATGTTGCACTCCTCTCCCTCTGTAACAAGTACGCCATTGGTGGATGGGAGTTCACATATGGTGCTGCGCAGGGTCACTCTGGTCACACTTAAGGAGTGCTTTCTGGCCACCGGGTGCCGAGTGCGATGGCACATCACCTCCCTGAACATATCCCGGAAGCGGGTAGACATGAGGTTGTACAGGATGGGGTTGGCGGCAGAACTGAGGTAGAAGAAGACACCGGAGATGATGTGGACGTACTGGAACATCACCAGGTGTTCGCTGGTCCAGTGGCTGATGAAACTCCACATCAGACGGTCGGTGTGGAAGGGCGCCCAGCAGACTCCAAACACTATGACTAACACAACTGCAACATACACAAAGAAGGCAGCTCGTTTAAAACTGTCATATTTTGCTCTTAGTCTGTACACAGGATTTATTAGAAGTCAAAAAGAGGAACAACTGTAAGGGACTGTTAAATAAATGCAGTTGACCCTGAGGACTGTTGTCCACATTTCATTTTAAACAGTTTGGTTAGATTTGTAGGCATTACGGAATTTGAAGTGTGTGTATAGTAAAATAATGAAATCCTGTCACTTGCCTTTCTGTCCTTCCTTAGAGGCTGAATAGAATTATATACTCAGTCTACTAGAAATAGGCTATTTTCCAATATAATAGTTTATGATGCTCACTGCCATCCATCCATCCATCCATTTTCCAAACCGCTTATCCTATTGGGTCGCGGGGAGTCCGGAGCCTATCCCGGAAGCAACAGGCACGAGGCAGGGAACAACCCAGGATGGGGGGCCAGCCCATCGCAGGGCACACTCACGCACCATACACTCACACATGCACACCTACGGGCAATTTAGCAACTCCAATTAGCCTCAGCATGTTTTGGGACTGTGGGGGGAAAACCGGAGTACCTGGAGGAAACCCCACGACGACACGGGGAGAACATGCAAACTCCACACACATGGAACCATGGAGGAGACTCAAACACTGGTCCCAGATGTGTGAGGCAACAGTGCTAACCACTGCATCAATAAGATGAAAGTAATGGGGTATGTTACTACAGCATATAGTGTTGGCAAGATTCAACAAGAATAGAAGGGAGAGTTAGACACTCACAAAGCATTTTAGTGACCTGGCGATGGCGTACTTTCTGCTGCTGGCTGTGCGAGTTGCAGCAGCCATCTTGGTCGTGGGCAGACTGGCCTTTCAGCACCTGCTGAATCTTCTCCCGCTTCAGCTGTAGCCCAATGAGCAGGTAGAGCCAGCTGATGGTGAACATAGGCAGCAGAAAGAAGAGCAGCGTGGTGATCTGGATGATGACGTTGTACATCCAGCGTGGCTTTACCAGCATGCAGATAGCCGACTCTGGGATTTCCTGACCCGTGGCAGATGGCAAAGAGACTATGCCATGCAGGCTGGTGTTGGGTATAGCGCACAGCACTGAGATGATCCACACAGCCAGGATAACCCTCTTGGCATGGGTTCTGGTCACCACAAACTTGGCCTTGAGAGGGTAGATCACGGCTATGTAGCGTTCTACACTGAGGGACGTCACGATAAGAATAGAGGCGAAGCACACTGTTTCGAAGAGGAAGGTCTTGAAGTAGCAGCCACCCTTACCAAACACAAAGGGGTAGTTACTCCACATCTCATACAACTCAAGAGGCATTCCCAGCATCAGCACCAGCAGGTCAGACAACGCAAGGCTGAACAGGTAGTAATTAGTGGGCGTCCGCATGACCTTGTTGCGGGCTATCACCGTGCAGGTCAAGACATTGCCCACTGCCCCTATGAGAAATATAAGCAGGTAAACAATGCACATGGGTATAAAGACAGAAGAGTGACGTGGACCGAGGTACTTTTCCAGGTATTCTTCCTGAGTGAGGCAAAAGTCCTCATTCGCTGCAGTGAAGTTTGTCATCAGGTGGGAACTGCTGTTACATCTCATGTTGTAGGTACATTTAGATGCCTCGGTCTGTGAGGTCTGCATTTCTGAGCAGTTTTTGCTCTCCATTACAGTGGAATTGAGTTGAATGCTTGGATAGAAAAAGAGAGACAATGAGCAGGTTTAGGTCTGAAAGCTGATTTCTACTAAACCAGTTTTTCTCAACCCAGTCCTTGGGGACCCCCAGACAGTCCACATTTTTGCTCCCTCCCAGACAGTCCACATTTTTGCTCCCTCCCAGCTCCCTGCCAGACAGTCCACATTTTTGCTCCCTCCCAGCTCCCTGCCAGACAGCTCACATTTTTGCTCCCTCCCAGCTCCCTGCCTGACAGTCCACAGTTCTGCTTCCTCCCTACTCCTGGTACTGAGGTTGAGAAACACTGTACTAAGCTATTTTTATCATTAGTTTTTGATGGTAAATATTGTTTTAGAAATAATAAAATATAACATAATCTGAGCCATTAATTAAAAATCAAAATGAAAGTGAGAGAGGTAAGCATGGCATTATCACCGCAACAACTATAAGCATCTGCAAGGACCATTCCAGTTTATAGAATATTGTTGTGATGCAGTACCTCTTATTTGAGGACATGCAATTCAGTACATCTGTTGCATTTCCTAAATACAGCAATGACAGTTTAGGTAGGAGTCATGTACAGTGTTTAATAGTCATAGCCATCTGAGTCTGAAACTGTGAGCAGAAAAACAGTCACCATAGTAACTTTGAACTATTAAAAAGACACAAACCTGGCCACCTCTCACATAATTAGTTTGAGCAGGTTAGAATTAGAATCAGAAAAGTCATTTCAATAAGGAGTCTTGATGCTCTTAAAGGTGTGTTTTTACACAAGTGCTTGATGCTTTAGTTGCAACAATACACTCACAAATGCAAAATCTGCAAAAATCAGCCTTTTTAGGCATTTGAATGAGCTATTGTGTGGGGTGTGGCAAAATTCATGTTCGCATCAGTGCATGTTCAGACTGACAGAATAAGATACACATTATATATTGTGTTTACATTTGTAAATAAACATACATTTAAATAAAAAAAAAAAACGCATGCATTTTTGATTTACAGAAATATTTAGAAAAATTACTTATTTACAGAAATCGCACTCCATCCATGCTCCCAAAAATACAGAAACTCAAATGCTCATCGAAAATGATTCCGTATTCTGTGTTCCTGTCATTTACTTCCATAAAGATACAATAAAATAAATGTACAATTAATACTGTTAATCTCAGTTAATATCTTAAAGTTTTGAAATACTGTCTTTTTCTGTGCATGCTAAATGCATCAATCATCATTTTCACATTGTAACTGTATTTCTACAAAAATAGGCTATTGACGAATTAAAACAGGCCACATAGAACCCCTCACAATCGTTATGCTGATTGCAACTATTATTTTGTTTGTTTGTTTAATAGAAAATGTTTTAACACACGTCAGGGAAATATCACAGATTTTGACAAATGCACACGATACATGCATGCCATTATCATATGTAATATGTAACCAATATTTAAGGTCTTTCTTTTTATTTCTGCTTTTTATATTTCTTAGAATAAATAATTTTGAAACTTACCCCACAGGCTGTCCCTTTGTGGTCTTTTTATTTATTTATTTTAATATTTTTATTATTATTATTTTACCAATGGCACAGAGAATCAAAAACACAAAATACAAATTGTTTGAAATAAATCTTCCTTCCCAATTATACAGTCCAAACAGTCTTTATGTTTCTGTTCCTCATTGACTTTTCAAAATGACTTTTGACTGCTTTTCTTGTGTGAGGTGCCCTTGACTGTTTAAGTGACCCACTGATTAAGGGCTGTCCCCGTTCACGCCCTAACATCACCACTGCACTTTTCCTTAAGCCCAGAAGCTCTTCCCTCGTTTCGTCCTATCCAGTCGCTCAGCCTATCTTTCTAATTCACCAACCTCTTTATCTCCTGTTTGAAAATGTTTGATTCTCAGATTTTAGACAATGTCTGTTGAATGTGCAATATATTGCTATTTCTCATGAAAGAAACGTTATTTTTACTGACATTTTCTAGAAAGTTCCTGTCATTTGTACAGTATTACTTGAAAATATGTGGAGTCTTCAACTTTCATGTTTTCTTGTGTCATATAAACATCTTTTTAATAGTATTAATCTTATTAAACATGAATCTAATTTTAAGAAGATACCTGAAACATTTATTGGTTAATTACTTGCTAAATTCACACATACATATTAAACACCAGTCTAACCAAAATGCACAACAAAACAATCCGAAGAATCTGAAATTAAACCCTTAGCAACATGAGAACACGCAAGATCCATACATTCAAAATCTGAGTCAGTAATAAAAATCGCAGCCATAGGTGTGGCATCCACCCTGGAGTTCTCTGAAAGTGTCTTTCCTACTTTTGAAAGGTCTATTAAATTGTGGAACATAATGGAAAAAGATTAATATAATTTTTACTTTATATAATCCACTTTTTGGAATTCCCTGGTCACTGAATCCAAATAATTTATTCTGACATTTTTATTCAAAAGCATAATAAGCAATAAATCGCCTAATTAGGTTACAAATTCTTTGGACTTGGCTCCATAATTAAATTCTCAACTGAAACTACAAGAATTACACTGTGAAAATCAACTGTGTTTTGTTTTATAGTGTATCTTTTTTAAGGTTGGTTTTCAGTAATAATAAACAGGTAAGGCGGCAAAGAATAAACAAAAATGTTATTTCCAAACATATAGAAGAAATATATTAACAAAATGGTTAGAAATAAATGATGATTTTATTTGTAGGTTACGGTCATATGTAAGTTTGAGGAGTTAACATGCAGTGCCATATGTCCCAATGGTGTCAATTGCCAGTTAAAATTCAGAAGTGTGGACTGTGTCACATCTAATGTTAACCCCTTGTGCATTATATAAATATTGATAATGTGACAGGTGGTTGTTAACTTCGCTACTTGTATGTGTAAGTTCATAAAAATCGTTAAGAAATTCGTTAAGAAAAAGTTTATATCACATTAGAAACAATTGGAAGTTTTAAAGTAAAACATAAATTACTAATAACTGATACCCAAATTATAGTTCCTACAGAAGCCATTCTGAGTTAAAAAGTTTGTTAGTAACATCATTGAAATAACACAAAACATTTGTGTTCAGTATCTCTTTGGGACCCAGTGACCACACTTGCAATTAATAGCAAAATGGCAACAACAGAACTGAATGAGTCATTAAAAAAAAATTACCCTTAATGAAAAAAAAATATCTGTGTGGAAGAAGATACGTTAAACATTGCTTATGAATGTACTTTTGTGCAAAAGTATCCCAAAACTTTCTGTGAGCACTGTGTTTATACACAGTGTGTGTGTGTGTGTGTGTATATATATATATATATATATATATATATGTATGTCTGTGTGTGTTTGTGTGTGCATGTGCGTGTATGTATGTATTTTATATTTTAATTGTTGTTATTTTTTACCTTCATGTCATTGGCACATCTGTGAAAAGCTGGAAGCTCACAGAAATCAAATGGAGATAAATCCATATTTATTGGGTAGACTATAGTGGATATCTGCCAAAACACAGTCTAGTAGCCCAAATGAAGAGACATTGTTATAATTTCAGAGTGCTACAATTTCTGAGAAGTACAAATTTTATAAATGATGAATTGCACTTCCATTTCATCGCCAATGTTTTCATGTAAATGCTCAGTAAGTGACAGCTCGCATATATGACAGTCGGACTATTTACCAAGCCATTGTATCCAAATGATAGTAAAAGCAATAAGACTAAAGAAAATGAAAAGGACATAGAGGATGAAAAGAAAACGATCAATAATGTCTCCAACCCGGTGCCACTCATCAGCAGCATGCCTGCATGTGAGGTGCTTCTCCACTTCAATGCGAATGGCTAGAAGGTCTTCACCTAGCTTCTTCAGCACCTCTACAACTGGATCGTCAAGCTGGAGTCTTGATTTATTTGAGGTTGGGTCTGAAACACTCACGGACACTGGATTCTTCACCGCTGACACATGAGCGAATGAGGGAAATAATACCTTTAAGATTACAGTTCTAGACATTTAGCCATCTAAACAAACATTCATAAATTATCCATATTAATTCTTGTGGAGGCTATAATCACTGACACGTCCATGATTTGGCTGGTGCCTACTTGACATTTTCATACCTTGAGTGCTAATGGTGTAAGTATCTGTGTCCTGGTCACCCAGTTTCTGGGGAAAACGAACAAGCCAGGCCAGGTATTTGAAAACAAGGATCTGAACCCAGTGAGGCACTGCGGAGTGGTTGGTTCCACACAGGATTTTGGTAATGATGATAGTCTCCAGAAGGCTTGCTACCATCAAAGCCAGGCAGACAGAGAAGATCACATCTAAAGACAGAAGAAGAGAAAAGGTCTAGTAGCTAAATATGTGTTATTAATGTAAAAAAACAATGCTTGTTGTTCAAATAAACTTAAAAATTTACTGAGTAGTGGAAGTCTATTTCCGGTAATAGGTAGCAAATTATTCATGATCAGCAGGAATACAGTGTAGCCTAAGATGATAGTCATCTTGAAGGTGGCACGGTCTACGGCCTTTGGTGGCAGAAGAAAACTTATGAGGTCCACGATCATGAGGAAGCAGCTGGGGATCAGGAGGTTCACGACATACGTGGTGGGCCTGCGTCTCATGACGATCTGAATGGAGAGATAAAGGAAAGACACATTAATGCACATTAATGATATATGTTGTGAAATGTGTGATTAATGATGACTAATGAATGCAATTCAAATAACTGACGAGTTATTTGGTTATTTATTTGCTATAAAAGAATAAGCATTATTTGGCATCCATCCATTTATCCATCCATTTATCCATCCATCCATCCATCCATCCATCCATCCATCCAATCAGCATGACTTCAGCCTGAGATATGCTTCATCTGGTTAAGCAGTTATAGTATGCTTATTTCAGAAGTACTTTCACTTTGATTTACATTTCGTATTCTTCAATTTCCAAGTACAGCTCCTTGGCGACTTACAATGCTATAGGGTTATGTTCCTATGAACCAATCGTAAGTGGAAAATATCATTAAGTCAAATATGAATATGATACAGTACGGTAAATAAGTTAAAAAGCCATTACTGATTAAGTAAATAATTATTGTAAGTAAATACCAATAATTGACAAGTAAATAAATACAGTCAAACCTCGGATTGTGAGTAACTTGGTTTGCGAGTGTTTTGCAAGACGAGAAATTTTTTTAAATAAATTTTTACTTGATAAACGAGCGAGGTCTTGCAATATGAGTATTACGTATATGCTTTGTCTGCCGAGCGTCACATGATCACGATTGAGCCGATGGTTCTTCTCTCTCTCTCGCTGCGGGATTGTGGGTAATCGTCTCCCATGCTTGGTCTCAGATGGCGTCCCTCACTTGTATAGTCAAAATTTAGTAGAAAAGCACCACCCCAATAAGGGCGTAGCAGTGCCAGTGATGAATCTGTTTAACGACAAAGCAATGTCCACATATCCGCGAAATCGAAAAGGAGGCAAAAGCGGCTGTCATTGGACAAGTTCCTTGTTATTGTCGCGCAAAAACAAAAAGATTCCAGCGAGCCAACAGATAGCAGTGATTCCGTTAGTTATACTGAAAGTCGTCCTCTCTCTCGTTCCCTTCACACTATCCGCGATTCATTTCAAAGGTAAAGTGCAGGTTAATTTGTTTTCCATCCATCCATCCATCATCTCCCGCTTAATCCGAGGTCGGGTCGCGGGGGCAGCAGTCTCAGCAGGGAGGCC
>JAODJX010000453.1:0-10034 GCA_026776945.1 Isichthys henryi
GTCTTCCTGATAACGTAGTGCAAGCTGAATCCTTGGGTACCTTTAAATCAGAGTTAGATAAGATTTTAACAACTCTGTGCTATTAGTTTAGTTCTCCCCAAGCGAGCTTGATGGGCCGAATGGCCTCCTCTCGTTTGTATTGTTCTTATGTTCTTTAACCCAGCATTGGGCTTTGTGGGACCAGTGTTGTTATTGTAAACTAAAGTAGAAACAAAAATGGACCCTAAATTAAAAAAAAAAAAAATCGTGAACTGAAATAAAAACGAAACATATATTTATTTAAATATGGACTTTAAACTGCAAAAAGCCACCACCCACCAGTCATTTTACCTTGTTTAACCACAATATCTCCTCTTTTAAAAGATGTTGTAGTTGCTGAGCTGTTCCATTCTTGACTTTAGTGCTTATTGCTTCCATCATTTACCAAAACAGTCCCATGTGGCGTGTTCTAATAACCAAATTTAATAAGCATAAGGATTTATGAGGATTACTATAGTAAAATCCCGTTATAACGTACTTCAAGGGACCTGGCAAAACAGTCCGTTATATCCAAAGTCCATTATATCCAGAGTTGCTGTATGCTCAGAACACAACTACAGCACACCATTTACTCATGCTACACCCCAGCAGACACACTTCTGGTATAGAGAATTACAGTATTTTGTACATGTAGTAATCCAACCTTAACTGACCAGATGCGTGACTATTAATAATCCCGACTACGTATCTGCACTGGAGATCACCAGCACGCCATGCGCCTTGTAAGCAGAGCATGCATGTCTCTTAGAGCTGAACAAAACTAAAGCCCTGGGGACCAAATTGTTTGTCCGTTATAAGCGAAATTCTGTTAAATGCGAGTCCGGTATATCCGATGCTTTTTCTGCAGGTTTTTAAAGGCGCACGGCCAGGACCAAAGGACCTTATCCATTATAGATGATATTCCGTTATAAGCGAGTCCACTAAAATGGGATTTTACTGTATAGCTTTTTGGTATCATGATATACCTCTCATTAATATTTTAGGCATACTACTAATATGAATATAGAATTGTGTGCATAAATAAGGTATGTAAAGTGCCAAAAAGCCGGTGTTCATTATGTAAAGCCCTGCAGTAACAAACTGTTTGTGTCGAAATAAAATTGAATTAATCATTTAGATTAACTGACGAATCGGTAAAATAGTCAATAGATTAACCGATCAAAAAATAGTTGTTAGTGGCAGCCGTAATTTCGAACAACTGAAATAACACACAAATCGCTTGAAATAAAAAGCGTCTAATGAAAATGGTCAAATTTTAGTTTAAATGTAAAAGACAAGTTCACTAAAGTAGTAGAAAATATATTGTTTGCATTTCTTGCGCACAAAAAAAACATTTATTGCGATCATGTGTCTGAGTAAAATTGACCACTATAAGCAGATGATCGTCATAACCAATATTTTATCTTTTTCTTTGTCTTAGGCAGATTGCCATCTAATTGACATTTGTACATTTATTACATGAATATAAGGTAATAAAATGCACAGTGTTGCTATTGACTGTCAAAATATAGTACAGCTGTTTCAAAAACTTTTCAAATTACAGTACTGCACAAATTAAATTACTAAATTATGTATAATTCAAATACACCATAATACAGTGCAGTACTGTACATAAAATTTAGCTTATTGTAGTTTAGCTACTGCATCTCATTGGCTTGCTTTTTGCAATTTATCAGAAATTTTGATGAGTCTGCATTCGTAATTGAGAGAAAATTACTTTTTCCTGACGTTTTTTCTGTGCAAATGGGTTGCCGCAAGACAAAGTAGGCAAGGAAAAAATGTTGCATGAACACCCAGTAGGGAAAGTATTAACAGAATTTTTCAAAAAAACAAAGTGACAAAATTAGATTAGAGGTTTTGAATTTTCGATTAATTGCCCAGCTGTGCTACAGGTTGAGTAAAAAAATAATATTAGACTTGCTAAGAGGCAAGCATTAGAGGCTCTTAGTTGAATTCTCCCCAAACATGCTTCATGGACCAAATGGCGTCCTCTCATTTGTAAATTTTTTATGTTCTTAAAATTGAAGCAATGGCACTTAGTGACAGCAAAAACAAGGGTGAGATTAGAGTCTTATCCTTCTGAACAGGATCACTCTAATTGTTATTAGTATTGAATTCTCTGTATTTCATCTTTCATGGATCTATTTATTACTTCACAAAATTAGTATATGGATGAAAATCTACTCCTGAAAATTTACCTTTCAAATCACCTCAAAATTGAAAAATTATAACCGCTAGGGCAGCTGTGAGTGAAAATGGTACCTATAGCCATCTTTCTTGTGAACACAGTGATCTGATATCTAAACTTGTGCTGTGGATCTTTTTGACAATTTCCCAGGAACAATATACAGGTCAGTGATTCTGAAACAATACATGGGACACAAGATGATTTTCTAAATATCCTGTAATAAAGTTGATTTTGTGTGTGTGTTTGTTTTTTACTAGCCTTTTCGCTTGGCAAATTTTATCCGGTGGTTGGTTGGCAAAATGCATTGTGGGAAACTCAGTGGAATTTTTCATGGGGGAATTTAATTGTGTCATGCTTTTTATAGAGTTGTAACAATATTTACTTATGACTGCAAAATTTTCTTGGGGGGAATTTAATTGTGTCACTTAATCCTATTGCAGTCCATATGTGTGTTTGTCTGAGTATAGCTGAAAGGGAAAGTCTTTAATCATTCAGTACGTGAGTTCAGCCATCACACAAGATGAAGTCACTTGTTTGCCAGTATTTATTGTTGATTTGTGGGCAGGGAATTGGTATACTCTAAGTGCAAGAACCAAGAGCTAGAAATACTCTGATTTATAAATACTAATCTTGTTGATTGTAACTAAATCTTTGTACAAACTACAAATAAGAATATTTGCTTTTCTTCAGTTCTGTGTTGTGCAAAAGGAACATGCCAATGTAGTTATGGAATTAAATCTTGTGGAATTAAGTCTCTGAAATGTGAGGATTAGAATTTGCACCCATCCCTTAAATTGCGAGTCAAGTTAAACGCTGTGTCCTATTGTGAACCAATATGGGACGCGATTTGTCTCATTTTTTCTGACCACATGACTCAAGTTAGTAATTTTTTGGGCACTAAAGCATGATTTATTCTAATGACAGTGGTACTCAGTAGCTTAACAGACCTTGTGGGTTCAAATCCTTGGAAGCATGTTTAAGTTGTAGCCCTTCCCTTTGTTGTAAATCTTTTTGTATAAAAGTGTCAGTTAAATGTAAATGAGTTAAAGGTACTGTACATCATGTGTCTGAAAAAAGCAATGGGCCCTATATAGCATGAGTGTATCTGATACAGTTTTTACTTTTATGTCACGTAACATGTTGATCTTTGTGCAATAGAGACATAAAGGGAATATTAACATATTTAAACAAATTTAAACATACAAATAATATAAATGACATTTTCAAACATAAACATTGAAACATACACAAAGGAATACAAGCAACCACTTACTGTATAATTGGTAGGGACAGATTTTGCTAAATCGTTTTAGACCTACATATCAACCACAACAAGGACACAGCATTCAGGTAATAACATATTTCTTAACTTTCAAATTCCCAGGTGATCCTTCCTGTAATTCTATAAATTGTACAGGTTGGTGAGTGTGTGATGAGGGCAGAGTAGATGGGGGGAGCAGGTGATGGGACTGTCTGGGGAATACAATGCTGTTGTTCAGACAGCCCCCCTTTCTAATTTAAATAATTCATGGTAGATTAATGAGTATGAATTTGAGAACCAAACTCAGGAGCACACATCCATTTATTTAGCAAGTACTTTTGTCTAAATCCACATATAAGTGAAGTAAGCTGGGGTCACAGAGCAGGGTTAGCCATGATTTCACCATAGGGCCCTTAAGCAGACCCTTAGCTCCAATTACCATTTCTGCTGTGTTTAGGTCAGTTGGCCAGGTCATGCGATGTGACACGCTATTTAAAAAAAAAAAAAAACCCTGTTTATGCTCCCTCTTGAACATGTTACCCGGTGATATGGCATTAACTTTATTATGCTGAGGATCTACAGCTGTACTTGTCCTTGTCCTGTAACTTCATCTTAACACCGACAAAACAGAGATTTTAGTAACCTAGGGCCGCAGTGTAATACAGCTCATGTGAAGCAGGACTTGGGTTCATTGGCACACAATATTAAACTACTATCTAGAAACTTAGGCATGATCTACGACTCCAGTTTAATTTTAAACCTCATGTTAATAAACAGGTACAGTCTAGCTTTTATCAACTGAGGAATACTACGAAAGTTAGAGCATTTCTTTCCTCTAAAGATACAGAACTAGTCATACACACTTCTATTCCATCTCGCTTGGACTACTGTAATGCTCTGTTTGCTTCACTGAACAGTTCGTACAGTTCTTTCATTGCTCATCTTCAGTTGGTACAAAATGCTGCAGCCAGACTACTTACAAGATCAAGGGTTCGTGAGCATATTTCCCCTGTTCTGGCTTCACTTCACTTGATAGCAGTTCAGTTTATAATTTATTTAAAAATTTTATTAAAGCTTTGCATGGTTTGGCTCCAGAATATATTTCTGGATTATTTGTTCCCTATCAAACCAATGAGACCTTTCCGATCATCTGTTCCAAAGTCGAGACTAAAGGCCAAAGGTGATAAGGCTTTTTTGTGTTGTCTCCTATACTCAGGAACAGCTTACTGCCAAGCATTAGGTCAGCTGACTCATTAGATAATGAACAGTCACATTTAAAAACTAATTTTTACCGTTCAGCATTTCACGGTTCATATTTTATTGATGTCTTAAATTAGATTTTTTTTTATACTTTTGTTTTTATCTTAGTTTTATGTTTCATGGTTTGTGTTCTTATTTTGTTGTTAATGCTTTATATTTGCAGTGTTTCATATTATAGTCCTTTTATCTTTTACATGTTTTTATTGTTTTTTCTATGTTTTTTTCTTCATTGTATTATACTTTCTGTATTCTTTTTATTATGTAAAACGTTTTGTGGTGCTTTGCTAAAGTTATTACCTTATCACTCTTCTTTGTTGGCAGGATGGCACGTTCAAAGTTCTGAATGGTTCTGAACCCATAATTGCTTTTTTATTTTATTTCAGCAATGTATTGGGGCACAAAAGCCTTCAAACAAGCATAGACCTACAGGCAATTGGACCTCTACTGCCTGAAGATGTGCTCCTGCCCCTGGAACAGCAGTACCTCTCCCATGCTGAGGTAGTATCTCATTCTGACAGTGAATTTCCTGCAGACCCTGGGTTGTAGAAAGGCTCTGTTTGGGCTGTAGTTTCTGCTGGCTTAATGAAGTCGTTTAAGCTCCATTCTGTGAAAATCAGCAGGGATACAGCTTAGACATCTAAGCAATACTTATATGTAACTGCAACATAAAAGCGTGTGCAGTCTGAACTATTTCTGACAGGATCTGCAGCTAAGTGTGTAACCAAGTTCATGGTGCCTGTCAGAGCCAGCTAAGCACGTGGATATCCAAGGCCCTGACCGATGAGAATGCGGCATGGAAAAAAGGAGATTTGCCTGAAAAGGAGGACGGATATTATACCACAGCCATGACTTTTCTAGTCATTAAGGTACAAAACAAAACATCTTTCCTTTACTGCACCATTTGCTCTTCTGGAGTGTGCCCCTTCTTCCTGTTTCCTAATGAGTCTAAGAATCATTCATACTGTAATACTATATTTCTGGCGCTTATGTTTACACATACAGTGGCAGATACATTCATAGACATTTATAAAGACTTACAGGTTGCTGTTATCACTAATAGTACCCACATTCAGCTCATAATAATCAGTATGTGCAGTTGCTGTCTTGTAACAGAATAAATATGACTGTATACTGTACAAATACACAGTAAACACTCATAACGCAAAATACAATAATCAGTAACAGGGGTATGACTCAGGGCAGTATGAATTTTAATTTAAATTCCTTTAATTCCCAGCTGTGATTGAGGAGCTGTAGACTGAGCTGTGTATGGCTCATTTAATTCCCGTCTGTCTCTTTGTTGTTTGTGTGATTATTTTCTCAATTCTTCCTTGGCATGTCACATATTATTTCCTTGTTCTGACTTTTTGATCAAAGTGTGTCAGGCCAAACTGTAGGTGGCACTTCCCTAACGTTTCCTGCATGTTGCCATCCCCTATCAAAGCTTGTTGATGACTGCATAAAGAAGGCAGGCACCATTCTGGGAGACAGTGTGAAGGCTCAGAGGATTGTGTGTCAGCTGAGGCCATTTTTACAAAGGTATGGCTTAAAATCCAACCATGACCACTGACTGACAAACAAACTAATTCAGAAGTGAGTAGTTCAGGTCCTGAAAGCAGTGTTGGGGAAGCTACTTTTAAATGGTAGCTGTTCAAGCTACAAGTTACTTATGATTAAAAGTAACTAAGCAACAGCCAAGCTACTGTATTAGTATTGTAGCTAGCTACACTACAAGCTACAGAGAAAAAGTAGCGAACTACATCGAAGCTATATCATCAGGTAATACTTAATATTTGTGCTGTAGGATACTCTTAAAGCAAATTGATTAAAAATATGAAACATAATACTAAAAGTGGAAATGAAAATCTATATTTTTTTAACAACATAACATAAAATCATAATAAGGTTTCAAAAAAGTTTCTGTATTGGTGTAAACCATGAGATTTCACAATCACAATTATGTTTGAAAATTAGAAGGGTTACAACAAAAAAAAGACATTTTGATAATCTGTTGAAGAACCAAAGTGGTCCTATGCATTTTAATAAAAGTGTCTAAAATATTGTTTGCTTATTTATTTTTCAACCCTTTAACATCCATCCCCAGATTATTCAAGAAAAAAAAACACCAATTAGAAACGCCTGGTAGTTGAAAATACCCATCTTTGTAAAGAGAGAAAAATAATATATGTCTTCCTTGACTTACGACAACGATTTGTTCCAACTGTCAGACTTTTATTTTATATGCAAAAATTATCATATGTATAGTATACTATATAATAAAATAATATCATTTTTAAGTCATATTGCTTGGCATTTTTTTACCTTTTTTATCACCATTTAAGCTGCTAAAACACAAACAGGCATGAATGTATACTCTATTGTGAGCGCTGCGAACGGTAGCCTGAGCACAGTATTAATCAATGGGCATCTTATGAGGTCGCTCATGCTGTTGGCATTTCGGGCGGAAACTGTCGTACACTCACGGTGGGCAATGCGGTGCAGTTGTGGTCACATATGTGTGATCTCGGTTGGTCATAAAATCGATCAGTCATAAGTTATATAGGTCGTAAGTTGATAACAACCTGTAGTATTTTTTAATAATGTAGCGTCTTACCACACTTCATCGTTATTTGTTAAAAAAAAAAGCTACAGAAAAAACATAAGCTATTGAAAAAAGCAAAGATAGTAACATCGATGACTTTAGTTAGCTACTCCCAACACTACGAGAAAGTAAAAATCCAGACCACGATTTTGTTTCAACCAACCAGGTGAGTATTACGAGGTACAATCACAGAGTACTTAGCTGGTTGGTTGAAACAAAATCTTGGTCAGGATTTGTACTTTCTAGACCTGAACTATCCACCTTTGCTGTAAATCATGTTCCTTTAAAGAAAAAAATTGGATTACTTTAAAAAGTTTTACACTCTACCCCATTTTGTGAAATGTCTGTAAACATGGTGCTTTATTAAGAATGGGTTATGGATTATGTTTATACACTGCTCAAAACAATTAAAGGAACATTTTGAAAACATCAGGTGTCAATGGGAAAAACAATCATACTGGATATCTAGACTGCTATGGACTGGGTAATGTGTTAGGAATGAAAGGATGCCACATCATTTGATGGAAACTAACATTTTCAACCTACAGAGGGCTGAATTCAAAGACACCCCAAAAATCAAAGTGAAAAAATGATGCAGCAGGCTGGTCCATTTTGCCGAAATTTCATCGTAGCAACTCACTGATATTAAATTGCATCCAACCTTCCTAGCGATCATGTAACTTGCAGGGAAACAATTTCTTTGGGGGTTGCTGGTGGGATTGGCACTCCAGCCACTGTAAAACAACTCAGAACTGCTCAATTTAAACAAGCACAATACTCTTTGCTCTCTGTGGGATGTTCTTCACCACGAAGGGTATGGGGGAAGCCTTCGGGAGCCCCACCCCCGAACGAGTTGAAAACCGTCGGAAAGCCAATAGGGTCAGGCCTGTTGGGGATCAGGCTGGTGTGGAGCTGAGGCGTCGCCTGATCCCCAAAAACAGTCAGAAAAGACGAGAAGGGGAAAATGTCAGTGGCCTTCACCTGTTAAACCATTCTGTTTTGGGGGTCATCTAATTGTTACCCCTCTCGTGCACCTGTTGTCAATTTCACTAACACCAAAGCAGTTGAAACTGATTAACAATCCCCTCTGCTTCTTAAATGACCAGATCAATATCCCAAAAGATTAATTGACTTGATGCTATACTCTGGTTAAAAAATGTTCCTTTAATTTTTTTGAGCAGTGTACAGTATATCACATTAGAAAAAAATGTGAGTAAAACTTTCATTTCAGTTAATAATTAATGGGAAACCAAACTTGTAATTCTAAAAAAGCTGTTCCGAGTTAAAAAGTTAATCAACAAGCAGTTTCATTGGATGCTTTATAATTAGTAACACCTTTACAACAACATACAGTCGTGGCCAAAAGTTTTGAGAATGACACAAAATATTAATTTTCACAAAATCTGCTGCCTCAGTTTTTATGATGCCAGTTTGCATATACATCAGATGAATTGATCAGATGATCAGATGAATTGCAATTAATTGAAAAGTCCCTCTTTGACATGAAAATGAACTTAATCCCAAGAAACCCATTTCCACTACACTTCAGTCCTGCCACAAAAGGACCTGCTGACATCATTTCAGTGATTCTCTTGTTAACACAGGTGAGAGTGTTGACGAGGACAAGGCTGGAGATCATCCAGTCATACTGATTGAGTTAAAATAGCAGACTGGATGCTTTAACAGGAGGGTGGTGCTTGGAATCGTTGTTTTTGTTAACCATGGTTATCTGCAAGGCAACATGTGCAGTCATCTTTGCTTTGCACAAAAAGTGCTTCACAGGCAAGGATATTGCTGCTAGTTAGACTGCACCTAAATCAACCATTTATTGGATCATCAAGAACTTCAAGGAAAGATGTTCAATTGTAGTGAAGAAGGCTTCAGGGTGCCCAAGAAAGTCCAGCAAGTGCCAGGACAATCTCCTAAAGTTGATTCAGCTGTGGAATCGGGGAACTACCAGTGCAGAGCTTACTCAGGAATGGCAACAGGAAAGTGTGAGTGCATCTGCATGCACAGTGAGGCGAATGCTTTTGTAGGATAGCCTGGTGTCAAGAAGGACCGTAAAGAAGCCACTTCTCTCCAAGAAAAACATCAGGGACAGCCTGATATTCTACAAAAGGTACAGGGATTGGACTGCTGAGAACTGGGGTAAAATCATTTTGTCTGATGAATGCCCTTTCCTATTGTTTGGGGCAACTGGATAAAAGATTGTCCGGAGAAGAAAAGGTGAGTACCAAAACCTTCTCTGAGAGCAACTTCTGCCAACCATCCAAGAAAAATGTGGTAATGAACAATGCCTTTTCCAGCATGATGGAGCACCATGCCATAAGGCTAAGACATTTTGGGTCCCTGGCCAGGAAACTCCGTAGACGTTAATCCCATTGGGGTCAGTCCATGCCAAATCAACCAGGGGCTCCATGGGCAAAGTTCCATGGGCATCATTCCTGATTTTGATGAAAACTTGGTATTTTGATCCTTATAGAGAACACTGAAAATTTCCCAACTTTTATTGAAAAATTCTGATGCAATCCAAAGTTATGGCCCTTTCAAATTTGGGTGCCACGGCCTTTTTTTGCTTTCATGGTCACAGGTGAGAAACCCCCCATCGGACCCCCTACTTCGGGGGCGTGGTTGACTGTGTAGATAGTTAGTGATGGGAATGAAACTTATACAGTTGAAAGAAG
>JAODJX010000454.1:0-10011 GCA_026776945.1 Isichthys henryi
TCCTAAAAAGGTAACGAGGATTATTTTTATTTTGATCAATCAGTTTAGAATAATAGGCTGATCGTGCCCTATATAGGCAACTGAGCAACTTATGGATTCCAGGTTTCATAATAACAGAATGTCCGGAAATCTGTTTGAACGAAATCTCAAAAGAAAGCTTTTCATGCTACATGACAATCATCCAAATAACAAGTGAGTGATCAACAAGGTGACTTGTTTCAGAACGAGAGGGGGATATAGGGCTCTCGAAGGAACAAACAGGCACGCTTAGGATCTAGCAGAAACACTTTATTAAAAGTAATACAAAATAACCTTGCAATAAAATCAATACCAAGATACTATATTAAAAGCAATGCAAAATAACCTCGTATTACAAGTGATATCAAATAGTATTATATATTATAGCTAATAATAATAGGTGCAAAGATACATAGAAAATGCGGATTATTATCTCAAGCGGTGACAATCAATTCCAATAATCAATGAAAAACACAAGCAGTTGCAATGAAGATATTCAAACTTGGACGTGCCATCATCATCCACCTACACACATGGACTGTGGAGCCCTTTTCTGTCCTGGCAGGAGACCAACACGTGAGTCCCGAGAAAGTGCCAGGCAATGCTTGCTCTATCCCATGGTCAGTACTGAGTTTTCACCCTTCCTTTATACTAAATTGAGAGCGGTACGAGTGTGGGCAGGGGGCGAGCTGGCCAGGCTCACTCTTCCCCTCCGGTGATGCGCTCTTCGTTCTCAAATTCCTGTCTGGGTGAGACTGTTTGCGCTTGCGGTTACAAAGCATTTTGGGTAATGCTTTCCCTTTTCCTCTAGGAGAGACAAGATAAGCGTCCCTTTCTCCAGAGAAAGACACGACAAGTGTCCTAGCTCTCCCTATGAGAAACAAGTTATATAAGTGATCAATGAAAAACATGTTTGTGCATTTCAACCGAGACACTATGCTACGTGGGCAACGTGGCCATCTGCGGGGCCACCTGAAAGTTCATCTCAATACAGATGGTTGATGATTTTTAAATTGGGGGAAGTGCAGGGTTGACAGTTGGTAGTATGACCAAAAAAGGTCTTTTTAATTTTCTTATTTTAGATGGTCAGCTACTTATATGTAAATTCTGCTCTCCTTTCTTTTTGCAAGAAATGATCTACTACCAAAGCAGTGAGGTGACTCAGCAGTTAGCATGGTTGCCTCACACCTCGGGTACCATGATTTGAATTTTCACCTGGAGTTTGCATATTCGGTTTCTCCCCACAGTCCAATAACATGCAAAGGTGAACTGGAGTTACCAAATTCTGAATGGTATGATAGGTCGACCCCGCGACCCAGTAGGATAAGCGGTTTGGAAAATGGATGGATGGATGATAGGTTGACACTCCACCCTGGGTTATTCACTGCCTTGTACCCATAGGCTGAACTGGACAATCAGATACAGAAGTATGATCTATTACCTTATCATACCACAAATACTCCTTCTCAAGCAATCTGACCATTTGCACTTTATTTACAATGGTTACAAATGTTAATGGTGAAAGATCACAATACCAAATTACAAAACAAAGCAATAAATTGTCACTCTGGGTTGCAAAGAAATGCTTCTATGCCCCTGCATGTGACAAAAGAAATAAATACCGTGAGCAAACACCGCCAATCACATATGAAACTTGTCAGTCATGAGCATTAATGTTATTGGTATTTTAGCCCGTCTTTTTGAGATGTCTTCCAAACACTGTGCAGAGAAGCCTGGTTTTCAGGTGATTCTAAAATATCTGACTGCAAGTCTACCTATCCAGTTGGCGTTGCCTAAGCAAAAACTATGTGTGAAGCCATCAGATACCCAATGAAGCACAGCATCCAAGCAGGCTTTGAAAAGACAAAGGTTAAACAAATTCCCATAGACTTTCAGTGAACACGTTGTCAATGGGAGTCTGTAGTCTGTATCTGATTTCAAAGGGAAAATATGTTGTCAGAAAATGATCAGCACTATGGTTGAATTAGTATGTATTGCATGTTCTATGTGTCATCATGCTTCCCATGTAGTCTTAGAGCAATCTGAAGAGTGTGATCTGAAGAAGGACATTCAGGCAAAACATAAAATATACATGAACTAATAGAGTTCTGTACAGAGGAATTGGCTAAAATCCTATCAGCTGCATTGGTCTGATCTGCAGCTACAGTAAGCATTGGGTTGAAGTTATAGTCAAATGTTTATCCACTTATGTAAATGTAATGGTTTGCATACTTTTTCCACTAATAACTTTGATAAAAAAGGTTTCCGTAAACAATTTGTTCAAAAATTGTCTGGCAGTATCAAGTGACGTGTGTCTATTGTTTCTTCAGATTGTTCCTAATGACTTAGAGGAAGATCAGGAACCATTCTTATAGAAATCCAGTGAAGTTGTCGGTTTTTAGCTAGAGTATAGAAATTTGGCACAGATTCAAACTTACAGAAACTGCTTTTTGCTTTCAGCCATTCCCGGGTCCAATTGGGGTTAAAGGCCTTGCTCAAGGGTCCAATGGTGAAATCTGTCTTCTAAGACTAGGATTTGAACCAACGGTCTTTTCATAACAGAGACACACACCACCCCTGAATTATGGTTATTCTTTTCTGCTGATACTAAAATTAGAGATAACAGAATTGTGGGTTTTGCTGCACATTCATTTTTTATTACTATTTTTTGCTCTATACAGCTATCCCCTGCTATATGTTCATTTCACGCTACTTCATTTTTAAGAAATACCTACATTAGCACGTTTTCGTTAACAGAAAGAAATCCGAAGATGATTTTAACGCTTACAAAAAAAGTAAGAAAAGTAAAAACAATATTTAGCATTTGTTTATTGGCAAGTCAATGAGGTTTCATAGGAATGCTCTACTTTCAGACACTAGGGGAAACCTGTATTTTGTTCAGGAAGGCACCTGGTAGTTTAATTTCATTTTTCACTTCATTTTTGTTCTGGAAAACATGCAAACACAGGGCAGACAGCAGGGGAAGACCCTGTGAGGGATGCCAGTTTCAAAACTCATGCTGACACACTGTTTGAGTACAGTATACTCACCCAGACATGGGGTGGTCATACAAGCTCCATGCCCACACTAACACACGGTTAGAGTAAACCCCCACAGATACGGGGAGATCATACAAGCTCTACACACACAGCAGTGGAATAATATACTCAGACCCCCAGCTGTGGTATTGTAAAGATGCAGTGCTGCACATTGTTATGCTGTTTGTGAGAAACACCGTCAGACAGGTTTGGTGAGTTTCCATTTAATACTGTAACTAGCCTTTGTTTCTACACGAAATTTATGAATACTTCCCTACCCTTTTATAATGTAACATTAATTACTATAGCTCCACATGACACTGGTAACCTTATACACACACACACACAGAATTTTGGCCACAATGTCACGATTTGTGCATCAGCCTCACACAATGTATGTTATTGTCACACCTTACATTCTTGAGAACAAAGCACAGAACTTAATGTATTCTGCCCCATGTTAATGTGCAGCTGTTTTTAAATGCATTCTTACCACGTTTCCTGTCTTGTCCTGCTCCACTCTAACTTTTGTGTCTGATGCATGGGGAGAATTTATTTTGTGTATTAACAGATTTTTTTTTTCCTAAACACGGAGGGCAGAATGATATTGTTACTTGTTTTGGGTTTGGTCTTGCCGAGGTCAATACATTCCAATCTTTAGACAACTGTACTAAAATAAAGTAGATATAGTTATTGTTATTTGTGAGTTGTCATTTTGAAACTTACCTGTACGGGAAATTCGGGTAAATTCAATTAAAACTCAATTAAAATTTAATTTTTATTGCAGTTTAGTTCTCCCAGAATGAGAAAAAAACTCGACAAATTTTAAACTAATGAATGTCACATATTCATGTACACATCTGCATTTTTTGCTTTTAGTTACATTGTACGCCTACATTATGTCTCCCCAAAGCCATGCTAAAGAAGTACAATATGTGGCTGGCACACGCTAACGCCGGACAGAAGTTCACCGTTCATTTTAACCTTCCTACTACGCCGCCTATTTTTCCTAAGTTCCTGCGCAGTCACACAATCTGTATGATTATTGTGAGTTAAAAGTAAACGAAGTGCCCGACCTGGAGATAAAGGCATGTTTTCAGTCCAACTTCCATGAAGAACACCTTTTCCATACGCCACGGTTTGTACAGTGCAGTACACCTGCATATGCAATTGGGTGGTTTCCCTCCGATTGGAAAAGACTGGATGAAGTAAAAATGAAGCGGATAGCAAAGGCACGTAGCAAACTATGAGTAAATCGTTCGAGTTCCGCTGTAGATCCTTGATTATACAACTTTAAAACGAAAACTTACTTCACTGAAACACGTATTTAAGACATTTTTCTCTTTACAGGTTTAAATGACGTACTTGCCGAAATAGCATAAAGGACCAGGATGTATTAAACAGGTATGTTGTAGCCGTGTAAAGATTTCTCGTATTTCTGTTTTCTCTGGGTAGCCTGTAATGAACTCCTGTACAGAAAAAATACTACGGATTCGTCAAGCAGGAGTGTATGACTCAATTGAGTAACTAACACGGAGTGTTATTAAAAGAATCGTCCCTGTTTCAGATTAAACACTTATATGAATACCTTTAAGGGCTATGGTGAATCTGTCTATTTTAAGCTCCGAGAATATTGGCATGTAAGTTTTGATACACATTTAGTTTTACATAAATCAGTCTGTTTTTTAATGGGTCTTTACAAAGTCCAGTACAGTTTTCATTCTTATTTTATTTTAATCGTGAGTGAATTTTATGAGTGAAACGCTAAAATGTCTGTTGTTACATCCAGGTGTAGTTAAAATGAAGTGGCGTAAGGCCTATATTTCGGTCATGTGTGAAATTGCTTGCGTAGTACTCTTACCGGACTTAAGTGCTAGCGCGTGAACGCTAGGCTGTACCGCGTGTTTTGACCATTTTGTGCGGCTTTCCGCTGGGTACTCTAGCTTCCGCCTTGGGTGTCAGCCAGGCGTATACCATTGCTGCCTGGGATGCTGCCCCAGAATAATTGATTAGAAGATGGTGGATAGTATTGTTTGTTTCTTTTTGCTTCACTAACCAACGTTTATATTCAGTGCCGATAACTTCAAAAAGGGTCTGTACAAAGTCATTGGTGTCTGTTATAGATTTGCAGTCAACACTACATTTCATTCCTTGGTATTTACATATAAACTGCAGAAACAAACTGGGAATGCCATTGCAATGGAGCTATACGTTGACCATCTGGTGCATTAATTTCTTTTCTGTCACCAAATAACTTAAAATGTGTACTGCAGTGATTTGTGGTCTGTAGTGAGACTATCAAGCTAAGGTAAGGATAGCCTATTGTTTTAATGTAATTCATGAGTAGTTGGCATCATCATGAATATTGAGATATATATGAAATTAAATTCTAACCAGTCTATCTGCATCAGCATACAAACGTGCAATACGTGTTCATGAACATGCCAGAGACTGGTCCTGAAGGACTGCTGTGGCAACCTGTAGCTCTTAATTCTTGCTCCCTTTTGTTTAAGTTGTTTCCCCAAACCGGTTCAGCCTTCACTTGTTCAGACATATCTGTGACTGTAACCGAAACTCTCTGCAGTTGTAGGCGTGTATGTTTGTGTGCTTGGGACTGCCTCTCAAACAGACTTCCATTAATATGGCTGTCACTTAATACATATATATATATATATATATATATATATATATATATATATTAGTAGTGTTGTAATATATATAAGTAGTATAATAATATTTATATATTTGAATTTTATAGACAGCTTTCTATTTTTATTCACATGATTTTGAATGTCCATCCATCCATTTAGTTGCTGAATGTGGTCATTTTAGCTCTTGTTTTTGTGTTACTTTCATTATTATTGTTAGATCTGGGGTTTTAGGTGTTCTGCTGTAACTGAAACGTTTTTTATTTATGCTTGCATGGCCAGTTCTGTTGTAAAAGTTTTTGTATCTTATTTGAACAAATTTGATTAAATAAACGTAATAATATTTTTTTATTATTATTCTTCATGATAATACTAATAGTAATCATCAACGTCATCAGAACTGATTATGTCTAGATCAAGGATAGAATCAAAGGGACATGCTTAAATTACTGCAACTCTGGGGGCAGATGCTAATGATGGTTTTGTACTGAAATGATTTCTGAACTCAAGCAGTAGGTAGTATATATATTTTTGATGATATATGGTGTTTTCCCAGATTTACTATTAATAACTGAGAAACGTATAATTAAAAATAAACCTTTTCAACTTGTCAGTATGTCTTCTAACCAATGATCCTGACCTAGGGCTATCAAAAAAACATAAGTCATAAAATTCAGGTCATAGCTGTGGTTCATATTTACTTCTTATATTCTTATGCATAAGCAAAAGACTTTGTATTTGGAACTGTTCAGAACAGGATGTAGAAATATAGTTTCAAGTACAGTGGAAAAAATGCATTTGTTCAAATAAGGCAATGTGTTGATTCAAGTAATACAGAGGTGATGAAAATGCATCTGTCTCAGGTTATCATGAACATAAAAAATGTAACTGTGACTCAAGAAGGAGGAATTACAGAGTTGCAGTGTGTAAGTTATTTATGCATGTTTTGCATGCTTAAGGTTTATGTTCATGTTCCCTTGATAGGCTTTAGTAGGAAATGAGCTGGTATTAAAGGGGGGTAATTCAGGTCCAGAGAGTTAAAGTCCAGACCGGGGTTTTGTTTCAACAAACCAATTGAGCCTAAAGACTCACAGTTTTCAACTGGTTTGTTGAAATTAGTGCTGTGATGATTATTGGACGTAATCGACGATGGCAATAATAAAAATGCGTCTCCGGGTCGACGTCGAGTGTTGACGTGTTGTGTAAAACTATGTAAATGTTTCGTAACTGCAATGCACTACGTGACAAGCTAAACGTATTGTAAGGGAAAGTACTTTATCCCCTTGGGAGCACATTAACACTGTGCTTTTAAGAATCGCGCAATAAAACAGTCTGCTAATAACTGAACTTTACTGTTCACCCGATGATCTTTTCGCCACTCGAGAGCTACAATATTGTATTTATTGGACCTGCGACATGGTTTTCATTTGCAATACAAAGTTATTCCGCTAATAATCTAGCTAGTTGTCTCACTGCTGGCACCGTTATAACGATATCAATTATAGACTCAATTCCGATAGTTTAGTTTTGTCTAATATCGGCAGTGCCGCACTATTTTGTAAGGCATTCACTGGCCAATCATAGCACTTCTTCATAAATATTAATGAGACATCTACCAGCCTGCAAAAAGGAAATTTAGCGATCGCCCCACCCCGCCGCGCACGAGGAAACATGGTTGCGTCTACCAGCAGACCTCGGGAGCCTCTGGAGAAGCACATGGCAAAAAAGGCTTGCACGCGGTCTGGGAATACTTCAGTTATGACACCAACAGTGGAGTAGTTTGCCTTTTTTTATAATAATGCTCTAATGTTTAAGAAATATTTTAATAAATTGAAATGTTAATGAGAATTTCAGATTTGTGTGTGTGTGGGAGGGCGTGAATTTTTGTATTAAATGACTAACTTGAAAATATTCGCTTATCAATAGATTTATCAGATCATTTGAAAAATTAGTTGTAAGATTATTCGAATAATCAAAAAAATAAATAAACAATTGGTAGATTAATCGCTTAAGGAATAATTGCTTGGGACAGCACTAGTTGAAACAAAATCCTGGTCTACCCAACTTCGTTTGGTTTACACTAGTCCCAAACCTGGCCAACTGCAATAGAATGATATTAGGGGGAGATCAACCTAAATGGGGACATCCCATAGAAGTAGCTATGCATAGTGATAGCTAAAAATGTGCAATCTGACACTTGATACTGTTAAGAAGATAACTGAAAAACTACATGACGGATCCTTATCAAACCTTGTAGAGACATTGTATGGGTGCCGAACTCTGATTTTATTTTGAGATCAGTTTGTCCAAAATTTTATTAGTATTGCATAGTTAAGAAAAGGCAGTTTTGACATTTGGTCCCCTTAAATGATAACTGAAAAAGTTTTTTGATTGATCATTTTCAAGCTTTACAGTGTCTGTGGGCTTATGTCCGCTTTGTACTAGCACTCGTAGCCATAAGTGGAAATTAGCGGGAGAACATTTTAAAATGAATTTCAGGAAGCACTTCTTTACACAGCATATAGTTGGAGTATGGAATAGTCTCCTGCTAGTGTAGTGCAAGCTAAAACCCTGGGTTTCTTTAAATCAGAGCTAGATAAGATTTTAACAACTCTGAGCTCTTAGTTGAGTTCTCTCCAAATAAGCTTGATGGGCCGAATGGCCTCCTCCCATTTGTAAATTTCTTATGTTCTTGTGGATATACTGTGGAAGGCTGGCAACAGCACTTGTACTTGCAGCCATAGCTCACCTGTAGTGTTGTGACATTCGTGATTTGTTGATGTGATTTTAACTATGTTTGGTTACCATTTGGACTATGTGATGAGCTGTTAGGTTTACGTTTTTAACAAACAGGAGTACTTAAGGTAAAACATTGAAAGACTTACATTATAGTTCAATAACAAATGTTATTTTTGTCATATGACCTTTCCTTAGCACTAGGCCATGGGGATGACATGGGGAGAACATGCTAACTCCGCACACATGTGACCCAGGCGGAGACTCGAACCTGGGTCCCAGAGATGTGAGGCAACAGTGCTAACCACTCCAACACCATGCCGCCCCCACTGCACCACCATTCCGCCCCTATATAATCTGGTATATGTTTAATAATCAGTTTAAAGTTTACCTCTGATGTTTCACCATGGTGGTTCCCCCACAGTTTACTTTAGCTTTACATGTATTACAAATTGCAAGCTTTGTGTCGTCTTTACTAACAATCAAGAACTTCCATGCTAACGATATGTTAGCATGTGACTGTGAGTGTGCTTATGACTTAGAGGCTATTGCCTGTGCTGCTGTATGTTTGATATGTGGTGCATGCGTAAAATGGACCTGTTTGGTATTGGACATACATGAGATTGACCGACTGTTCTCCGGTCCGGGCCAAGCATGCTGAAAATCGGCCGATTCTGGTTCTTGGCTGCTCGACTAATGCATTGCTACTATTTAGTCTAAATCATTTTTGACATATTGGAACACATGCATTTCTATCCCCTTTTTTGAATATGGCCGTTATATTAGGACGCTTCCAATCAGAAGGTACCACACCTACAGATAACGATTTCTGGAATAGTAAAGTTAAAGATTGTTTTATGATATCCCTCATCTCTTTAAAAACTATATGTAAGATGCCACCAGGCCCTTGTGATTTATTTATTTTGAGCTTAGCAAGGCTTAGTACCATTTTAGTCTCAGTTATACATATATTGGTCATAGACGATGCTGTATTCATACTATATGGTGGTAAGTTACTTGTGTTCTCTAATGTGAACACCCGTGTAAAATAATCATTAAACTCATTTACTATATCAATTTTATTTTCAATTATAAGGCCCTTACTATCCTGCAAATTAGTCATTTCAGCTTTTAGAGCTCTTTTGGAGTTAAAATATTGGAAGAAACTTTTACTGTGCATTTTGTATTGTTATCCTTAGCCTCCAATGCAATCTTTCTTTCTATATTTCTCTTAGAGAGGCTAATGTTGTTTTTTAACTCAACCTGTAGACTTAGATACTCCTGCTTAGTTTTTAAATCATTAGTTATTTTCCATTTGTGGAACAGAGCCCTTTTCTTCCTGACTTTATTCTTAATTTCCTTAGTGAACCACCTTAGTCGTAGTTTCCTAGATTTTGTTTTGCTGGAAACAGGTATGAAGTCCTCTTGCACTTGCAACAGTGATTTTTTTTTTTTTAAATCCCATGCCTCTTTAACCGTTTTGCTATTTACCTCCATCCAGTTTACAGTTTCTAGTTTCAGTCTCATACCATTAAAGTTAGCCTTCCTAACATTGTATACTTTTGTTTTGG
>JAODJX010000466.1:0-29241 GCA_026776945.1 Isichthys henryi
ATTACAATTGCCCACACTGCCCCTCTCCAAATGCAGGCTATCTAGTTTGACTGAGGGGAGAGTGGCGGCACATTGGCCACATTTGTAAACCCATGGATTTCAAAGTGGATTTTCTTTAAAATGATACAGTGAATGTTGCCCAAATTTGGTGGAGGTATAGCCTAGGCCCTTGACTTTCAGAGTTTACCAGATATGTTTGTACCTTAGGTGATAATGCTGAGAAGTGAGCTGTCCAACCTGGCTCATAACATAAAATTATATGGCTTTCAAAGTGCATTCTTTTAAGTGGTATATTAAATCTGAACAGATTTGTTTAGGAAATAGCCTTGAGCATTGCTTTTCAGATGCCATATGACTTGTTCATACATTATGGGAAAGTAAGACATTAATTGCATTTAAGTATATCCTGTACTTTGTACATACGCATACTCACTGTTTTCCTATGCGCGATCGCTTGGAGTCTGCTGTTCTCCTAAAGGCAGAAATATACTTGCTGTTACGTACGTACAGCCGCGGTCCGTATCCTGCGTTCATGGCGTCGGATTTTATGCACGTACTCAAAAATTAACGGAACGTATACGGAGATGCAATACCTGCGTAATTTATAGGGGGCAGTGTTGCAAGATCCGGCACTCAACAGTCAAGATGTCCACGTTTGAGGATCTGTTGATTGAGCAAGTCCGCAAATATCCTAATTTATATGACGTGACAGAACCTCTCTACAGTGACAAAATAGGATGTAATAATAGATGGCAAGAGATTTCAAACATCCTGAATATTAATTCGGAAATTTGTAAAAAGAAGTGGCGACAAGTGCGAGACCGGTATGTTCGAGCGCAGAAAAAAATTTGCCGCAAAACGAAGCGGTGATCCTGCTGACCCGGTGTTTTTCCTCGTCAATGTCTCTCATTGGCAAAACCAGAGAAAAGTATTTCCCATTTTGCTGACCACATCTATTAATTGGTCGAATGCACCATCTCCGCGATTTGCGTTTTCTTCTCTGGTGCCCTCTCAGCATAATGAAGATTAATAATTCTTCAAGTGAAGACATATTTGTTCGCAATAACAGATGATGAGTTTAAGATACAGGTATTCATTCATTTATTTGGTTTGCGGCCTCGACACTGACCCCTGGTGGTAAGAAGTACACACTACAGATTACGGCGCACAGTACGGACGCAAGTATATCAGCACAAACGTTAACAACGCAACGGTGTACGGATACGCATAAGCAGCTCACAGCAAGTGATTTCTGCCTTAAAGCGTAATGTACGGCTGATACCGTAATATCTGTGCGTGCACCTCACATTCTAAGCGCGGATGATTTGACCATGTTTCAGAGAAGCGCGGATAGCTTGACCGCAGTTGCTCTAATGGACTAAACCATTGCATAAATGAAAAAGGGGATAGCCTTTTAAACAGTAGGTTATGTTTGATATTTGTATTGAGTGTTGTTAATAAAATAAATATAAATGAGCAAAAAAAATAAAATAATCCAGCATACTGAGCTCTCTTTAGTAGCATCATGTTCAACCAGGAGTGGAGTTTCATCTAGATGGATGCATTTGGCATTTTGTGTTAAAATGATGTGACGGGGATATAGGGCTTTCAAAGGAACGAACGGGCACGCTTAGGTTCGCTCAAAAACACTTTATTAAAAGTGATACAAAATTATATATATATATATATGCAATATTGCATATGAATTATGAACAATAGTTAGTCAAAAAGAATGCAAAGTATTATTATGCATGTCAAACTGTGATAAGTAATCCCAATAATCAAAAATGCTGCAAGCTATTCACACTCGGACGTGCCATCATCACCCACCTTCACTCTTAAAGGATGAGTTATAAAACAGTGAATGACAAACTCACTTACACAGACGGGGGAGAAATACAGCCTTTAAGGAGACAAAAGTGGATACAGGCAATAGAGACAGAGCAAGTCATACTCGCTCAACTTTGAAGCACAAAAGGTCATTTTTTTCAGTTCAGCAGGCGATATCCGGCAGGTCATAAAAACTTAAAATCCAAAACGGTTTTAAAAAAATCCAGAACAACGCATTTCTTATGAACCTTTACTCTCACTTCTGCTTTCTACCCTTGGGGCCTGGCCGGGCACAACCCAGGGGAATAACAAGGGTCTGCCCTCCTGTGGGCCCACCACCTGCAGGGGGAGCCGTGGGGGTCGGGTTATGCAACATGAATATTAAACAGCACTACATCTTGTACAAATACTAACCATGAAAGCATTCTGTGATTCAACAATAAGTTGTGCGATACTTAATTTACTCACAGATTAACTGAATCCTAATAAACAATTCCATCCATTTTCTGTAACCACTTTTTTTATTCAGGGTCGTGGGGGGTCCGGAGCCTATCCTGGAAGCTATGGGTGCAAGACGGCAAACAACCCAGGATGGGGCACAAACTCATCACAGGGCACACAATAATTAAAATCTATAAACACGTTGTGTTCTTCAAGGAATTCCACCATAGACCAAAGAGGTGTCTGACCAATCAGGTTACTAGGCCTGGGCTGGCACTCTACAGAACTGACATATTAGTGAATATGTAAGCAAAGAGCAAAGAGAGCAGCCAGCATTACACACAGTCAACAACCGATAAAAGCAGCTCACTCACCAAAGGCAACACACCTCAGTTAAGGTTTTGTAGCTTTAGGAGATCAGAATTATCCACCTTTGCCATTTTTTGTACAGATCTCAAAATCTCTGTGGTTTATAAGTTGAAATGTGTTTGGTATTTATTTGGGTCAGAGAATGAGGAATGACCAAACACAGGCTGTAATTACAGGCTGTATCATTTACGCTGATTCTGCCTCTTGACTGCACCATAAGAAATCGCCACTTAGCTACCAAGCTAACGATGTCAGCGCATCACTAATCCCACCACCTCTGCTAACATTCCCACCTCTAGGGGTCATAGTCAAGGAAGATGCTCTTTCCGGCATCCTTGCAAAAAATCTCCATCATGTTCTTGTCGTGGGGGGTGAGGCTCCAGTGGCGCAAGGCCGCCACCTGCAGAGCGGGAGGGCGTGGCGTGGCATTCAGTAGGGCAGACAGCCAGGCAGAGGCGGGGGCGGCATCCGAGGGCCGCAGGCTGACGTCCAGCTCTGTTAGTGCCACCAGGCTCCCCAGTGATTGGAAGAGAGGCAGCCATCCTGCCCCGCCCACACCACCATTGTAGGACAAGTCCAGCTGCCTCAAGTGACTCAGGGCCTGGCGATTTGCCACAGCTGCTGTACACAGAGAGAGAGAGAGAGAGAGAGGGGACCCAACTGCTGAAACAGGGCCGCCTTGAACCCAGGAAGCCGGAAACAAACACTCTGCGCTCCGAGCCCCACCCAGTTGCAGCACGTCCTCCGCTGTCAGACCGCAGCTGCTTAGCCTCATCTCCAGCAGGGCGGCGCTAGTGGGTAGGGCCTCCAGCAGCGAGTTCAGCTTCCCCCCCACACACTTGTTCCACGACAGGTTCAGGGCCTCCAGCAGGGGAAGCCAGTGCACTGCCATGGCTGTGAACACAATCTGTCAACTGACAACTTGTGCAAAGTCATGTAACAAGCACCACTGCCCCCTGCAGGGCACATAGTGCAGTGCTCTGACGCCATATACAAGAAGTGGGTCGGTATAGGTCCCATTAATGGGCCTTCATGCTTCAAAATAGTCAAAGATTAGCAATTAGCTCTTCTTAACTAATTCATGCATATATTATTAACACAAACAATCCTGGCTAAAATACCTGCTTGAATATGACACCAACAGGAAGTGGGGAAACCAGAAATGTGTTGCCAGGGGGAGTAAGATCATCTGAATATGTTATCATTCATGCAGGTTTTTATAGTTATATAATGAGGTAAACCGAGTAGTTGACAGTGTACCAAGAGCCAGGTAGGCCTCCTCCGTGAGACAGCAGCTACTCAGGTTAAGCCTCTTCACATTTCCCAATGGGAAGCTGGCAAAGAGTTGCTGGGACACGCCCCCAAGCTTCTTATTGGAGGATAAATCCAGCATGGTGATGTCACAGAGGGAAGGGAGTGCCTGAACTGGGGGTGAGGAGACACACACATACAGGTTTATAATTATATTTTTGTGGGGACTCTCCATTCATTTCTATGGGGAAAACTCAAATTTCAACATGATGACCTTAACCCCCCACCCAACCCTAACCTTAACCATAAGTAACCAAACATTTTTAGTATTTTGGTTGCATTCACAGATCTTTGTGGGGACCTGAAAAATGGTCCTCACAAAATAATATAAACATAATCCACACATACTCACACACACACACACACACAAACGCACTGCACGAATAGCACCCAGAAAAGTTACATGCACTGCCAGCCTAGAACAACCTGGTGCTGCATAATTGTGCATTAACATGTATATCCACCCCCCAGCCAGGGCTTTGCTCACCCAGAACCTGCACGTCCTCCTCTGTCAGGCAGCACTCATGCACATCCAGGCAGCGCAGCTGTGTGAGGCCCCCCAGCTGGGCCCCCAGATGGGCCAGCACCCCAGACACCCCCCTGTTACAAGACAGATCCAACTCCTGCAGGGTGGGGAGGAACTGGAGCACACCACCTATAAACATGGGGGGACTTAAATTGTGGCCACCAGAATGTGCTTTTAGTGACTATAAAACACGTCAGAAAAACCCACCCAGCATTTCCAGGTCCTCGGACCCCAGTCCACACCCCCGTAGACGCAGAACCCGTAAGCCCGGGGCATCCTGCAGATGGGGGGCCAAGTCCCGAAAGACCCCTCCCAAAAGCTGGTTTGTGGACAGGTCCAATAACTCCAAGCCCAGAAGCTTGGAGAGCATAGCACCTGGAAAAGAGGGCAGCCTTCAAGCCCATATCTAACCCTGGGCCAATCAGGAAAGCAGGTAGTTCATTTTAATAAGGCAAATGCAATGGAACAGAGCCTTACCCACAGTGCCCACATCTGCCGCAGTGAGCCCACAGTCCACTAGGTGGAGCTCCTTCAACCGGCAGCCAGAGCGGAGTTGAGTGGCCAGGAGCTGCAGGTGGCCCCCCAGCCCAGCGTTCCAGGACAGATCCAGTACCTCCAGCAGGGGGAGCTCTTCCAGGGTCTCCCCTGCGATATTCACATTTCAGACAATAAGCACGTGCATGACAACATGACACCTTACAGCCTGACTTTAACCAAGAAACCATATTAACGCATCAGCAAAAAGACTAAGTTACATAAAATTATTATAAAAATATCAGCAGTTATTAATAAACTATTTCTCTGGGCTGATTTAACTTTGGTAACTTACTCATGCTTCTGGTCAGAGTTTTAAAGCTAAGAACATGACCACTTCTGGTTCTTAAATTATTAAGGGTGTATACATTGCAATTCTCAGCAGTCATTCTGCGTGGACGCCTCATACCCAGGGCAGCAAGGTCCTGAGGGCTCAGCCTGCAGCCACTCAGTCTCAGTGCCCTCAGTCTGCACACGTGCTGGAGGTGAAAGGTCAGCGCCTTCAGCGACCCTCCAATCAGGTCATTCCAAGAGAGGTCCATCTCATCCAGGCCACTCAGGAAGGGCAGCAGGGTGGCTGTTTGAGGAGAAGAGCAGGGACCCCCCGGCCCCAGTCACCATTACCTCCACATTAACCTGCCCCCCGCTGTCTCCTGCCACAGCCCGCTTACCCACCTAGCTCCACCACGTCGGTGGCTGTCAGGTCACAGTGGCTCAGGCTCAGGCTCTGGCTGTCCGGCTGCCTCCCCATCTTCTGCACGAACTGTCTGACGCGCCCCCAGCCCACGACGGAGCCCATCTCTGTTTCTAAGGGCTCGCTCTCCCCTGGAAACCACACCAATCGCACCGACATAAGACACTCGTCACTGAAAGGGTGGAGATCATTCGCAGGGCGTCTTAATGATCCCCTCCCACCTGTCCCGGGGGGCACATCCTCCTTGTTCTCTCCCTCCTCAGAGACGCCGGACTCCTTCCTATCCTCGCTTTCAAAGGGGCGGAAGAACCGGGAGACAGACGGCTTCTGTAAACGCTCGCTGAAGGACTTCTTCCTGCGGATCTGGTTCATGATCAGATCCAGGGGGGACCGTTTCGGGGATTTCTGTGAATCTGAGCGACCCGTCGAGAACAAGTGTGTAAGCAGCGGTCGCTGAGCCTTTAAAAAAAATCACATGCTGCGATTTCGCCTGTTCCGCGGGACGCGGAAGAGCGCAGCGTTTTACCGATTAAACTATAAACACAGCCGTATAACCGTATAAGAGCCCGGTTTCTTTATTCCTTTAGGACGGTCCGTAATACGTACCTAGTCTCTCCATCATGCAGTCGGCAACACTTTCCGGGAGTTTTACTAATGCTGGGAGCTGAGAAACAGAAAGGACATGATCGCTCAAAAACAAATTTAAGCGAGTGTGATCCCATTACCGAGGGAAAACCAACGAAAACTGAACCTAATCCCAATAATATGCTCACCTTTTAAGTCAATGCTTAGTTTTCCCCTCGGGAAACGATGGCGTCTGGCGTGGGGAAAGTCCTGCGCTAACAGGTGATTAGATCCGGGCAGGGAGGACCTCCTCCACCGCACTTTGAATCCGCGCATTGTGTGGACTCACGACTGCATGCACTTTCTGTTTGCTTGAATAATTAACGAGTCGAACATGGAGGAAAACGGCCGAGGAGCTCCGGACGCCGCAGTCACACCCCCTATAAACCCTGTAAAGACGTGCAGTTGGAGGCCAGCACCTGCCCGAGTGACTGGAAGTGCCTCCCTTCCTGAGCAGCAACATAGCCACGTAACAATATTACGGGTTGGAACCCCCCACCCCCTAGTTTAATCCAACGTTGTTTTGGGTGGCAGAGTAGTTTGATATGAAATTACGTGCTTATTTAGCATAAAAGGTCACAGTTCCTGTTGAGCAGTGAGAAAACACAACGACAGTGGCCATAGAACAGGGGTGTCAAACTCCAGGACTGGGGGGCCAGATCCCTGTGTAGCTAAATTCTTTCCCTGTTCCACCACAAATTAATCAGCTCAAGAGCTGTGTGGTAATTCGCACAAGGAGGTGAATCAGGTGTGTTAAATGAGGGGAAACCCAAAAATGTGTACAGCTCCGGCCCCCTAGGACTGGAGTTTGACACCCCTGCCATAGAGCTACAAGTCGAGACGGCCTAAGAACTTGGAACAAGGCACTAGGTTCCTGAATTTTGATGAGAAGGCGCCTTACAACAGCGAGGAGGAGGCTGGGACTGGAACTTGCATGAGTTTATTTTCCTCCCAAGTGTTACACTGTCTTTCTTCTTTCGCACCTAAATGGAAGTTGTATTATACAGGTGTTATCATTGCGAACATTGCTGCTGCTGATGATCGGTCTGCCGAGGCCCCTGTCTTTGACTGCCACCCCATCTGCACTGCAACTGACCCCCACAGCTCCCCCTGCAGGTGGCGGGCTTATAGGACGGCAGACCGATGTTACCCCTTATGCCCGGTGCTCCTGCCCCAGTCGAGACCCAGGTCCCCCCAGTCCAGGCGGGGTAACGTATTCCTTGGTTTTAATCTTCATAGGGGTCAGTGTGAACCACACTTTGTCTGGCCGCTCATCAAAAGGAGCCAGTTGAGGTGCTTTGAGCATCTATGTAGGAGGCGTCCTGGGCGGCTCGCTGAGGAGGAGTTCCAGGCATGTCCAACCTGGAGGAGGCCCCGGGGCAGACCCAGGACACGCTGGAGAGATTATGGTGCCATGGTGTTCCCCCGGAGGAGATGGAGGATGTGGCTGGGGAGAGGGTGGTCTGGGCATTTCTGCTTAGACTGCTGCCCCCCACGACCCGACCCCGGATAAGCAGCAGAAAATGGATGGATGGATGGAAATTGTTGCTGCTGAGTTACAGCCAGTTTTTCTTTCTGCTTGTTTGTGTTCCGCTCAAAAGATATATATGTATGAACTGTCTGTTCTCAACATATGCAAAGTCAAAGATCCTTATTTGTCACATGCAGTTGTGCTTGTATAACAAAAGACATGCTTGTTTTAGCAGAGTCACCAGCTGTGCTGTGTAGATATACCCAGTATAAAACAATATAATATATATATTGAATATAAAAGCATAAAATAACATTGAGTGAGTGGTGCAGATGTGCAAGGCTGTGTGCAAAAGTGCAAGAGAGGGTAAAAGGGAGGGGAGACATACAAGGATAGAGATGGAGGGTTAGTATGAATGTGAGTGCAGTGGTAGACTCTCCATATATACTGTTGCTGAGACGTCTTCTTGCTTGTGGATAAAAACTTCTCCTGAAGCCTTCAGTCCGGCCATTGAGCCTGCAGAGGCATCTCCCTGCCATCAGCAATCTGGACAGTTTATGTGTGGGGAGGGTGGAGTCACTGGTGAACCTGGTGGCCTGTGCACTACACCTTCTGGGGTCCTGCAGGGCTGGTATGGAGTTCCCGATGGTGCATTCAGCTGAGTGCACTACTCGCAGGGCCTTTCGTATCCATACCAGGCTGTCATGCTACCCTTTAGGATGTTCTCTTAAACTCCAGAGTAGAGACCTTGAACCTCCTGAGGTGGTAGAGGCTGTCTGGCTCTGCCAGTGAGGAAGTGAGAGCTCAGGTGAGGTCCTCAGTGAAGGGGATACTGAGATATGCATTGAGTTTTGCAAATACAGATCGTTGCTGGTTGCAAAGCATTCCCTTCTCCTGTGGTTTTACTAATGATGTCATCGTCGATTAGTCAACGTCACCTCGACTCTCATAACTGTCGATTTAAAAAAAAATCTTGTCATGGAACTCATTGCATAGTTTAGATTTATGTAATAATGCAAAAAATAATACATATGTCATTTAAAATGCTTTTCTTTCATGAACTATTGTGTAGGTTTCTCTACCCAGCACATTATCGGGAATCTATGGTGACAAGGATATCCTGCCCGAATGTAACCTCTGGCGCACAGCCAGCACCCGCTGCTCGCAGTTTGCCGCCTTTGGCTGAGCTGAGAGGTCCGCACTAAACGCGAACGTCACATGTCAAAATCATTTAACTTTAACTTCATTTAACTGTTCCCTCTTCAGTACGGCGAACCATGTTTCCCTGCGTGCAGTACAGGCAGTGTCCAGGTCACCGAGTTCCATTCCCTAGATTTCAAGTCTGAATCTTCAAGTTGAATTTGTAAGTCGATAAAATAATGCAGTACAGTAATAACAGCAACTCCATGCAGTACTGTACTGTACCTCGAGCCGACGAACTGTTTCAAGACGCAGGAGGTAAAACAACAATCAGTTTCAGGATGTGTCCAGTCCTTTGATAATGATTCTTTAAAGTGTTATGCTTAGACAGAGGTTTTAAAATGCAGTGGCACCCCAGCCACTGAACACGGTAAAAAGACAGGACCGTGGGACTCATAAGTAGCGCTTTTGAAAAATCCAACATTGGAGCTATAGAAAAACAATATTTTATTATGAGTTCATTTTTTATTAACTGACAACAGTAATACACCGAAACAGCAAACATCCAGGTGGCGCTCTGTGTAGAAAGTAAAGGCGGCGCATAAAAGGGAGGCGGGCCCCCTAGTGGATCGAGTTTTCCACTGCAATCGGGGCAGACGATCTTCAGACAGTAGACACGCCTGACACGCAAAACCACCTCACGCGGCTGCAGGTTCGAAATTGAAAGAAAGCACTACACTGCCCCCTGGTGGTGCGCTGATGCCCCCACCACCTTCACCAAGGAGGGTAGCTGATAACGTTAGACTGCTGCCTATATACAAAGTCAATATAAATTTTTATCACTTCATATATTAAATATTTCAAGGAGGCATTTACTCTATATGCAATCGCTTTATGGTATCAATATATTGATTTTTCTTAGAGTGAATTTAAAGTAAAAAGTAATTACTCTTTTAGTGTTTGGATAAACTGTAAAAAGACAAATAATAAGCACACATATTACAGCAGTAACAGGGTCAAATCAGAACCTGAAATAATAATAATAACAGGAACAGAAAGTACCCCCCATTCCCTACTGGCTAAATAAAAAAAAATAAAGGGAAGTCAGTCCTGGGGGTGAGTATAGCATAATAATTAAATCATTAATTGTTAAAGAGCGACAGCAACAGGTGCATCGTGTCTCTTTTTCACAGGGCAGCACCACACCACCCCCCCCACTGGCTCCACCCGGTCACAGGTAGACACCCGCATGCAGACACAGCCGGGGCTGTCAACTGTGCAAAGCAGCGAACCAGCAGCAATCAGAGCAGAAGCTCAGCCCTATAAGACAAGCCACACCCAAGCAGCCCCCCACCAGGTCCTGAACATGGCCCCTTTCCAGCAGCAGTCGAGAAACGTGTCTCACGGTAGTTTCACCTTTTAAAGCTGACATTGCAAAAACCCGGCGTTACATCATTCTTAGCGTCTGCCTAAAGCACCTCCCAACATTCTCAGTTACCTGTTCAATCTGCTTAAAATCTGTCATAAACCTGAACCCGTGGCTTAAGCAGGTCTCCGGGAGAAGGGGCTACCAGCATTGGTCGGTTTGCACATCTGTCCCTTGCAAGTGTGGTGTCTCTGCCCTCCCAAAATAAACATAAGTACCACTGCAGACCGGAAACAAAACATTCCCTTGTTTTTCCCCATTTGAAAAATGTGACCCTTTAGGAAACAATGACGGTGCAAACCACAAAAAAATGTTTTTCTAGAAAATACTGTGCAGTCTCCATGGTAACACAAAAACAGCGTGGAATCACGGCACTCCGGGGTGGGTGCTCTGCACTGGTGCCGGGCTCTAGCTGGGGGCAGGGCTGCCGGCAGGATCTGTCGGCCCAGTGACAGGGTGGGGCTCAGACAGCTGCTGGCGGAGCTGTGCAATGACGCGTTCCAGTCGCTCACGGGCCTCCCTCTCCTGCCGCAATGCCTCCTGCAGCTCCTCCCGGTCCTCTTCCGCCCGGTCAAGCCTCCGCCGCAGCTCCGACAGCTGCAGGAAGAGGAGGCGGAGTCAGTTACCATGGCAACAGCCAGCGGGACTCACAGGACATGGAAGGCTGTGCAAACCCCATGGATGCAGTTAGAGGAGCCTATGCTGCTGTGATTCAGTACTGACATGAGGTCCAGCACAGTTCTACATCAGCAGCGCCCCCTGCTGCGTACCTGTGCCGCGTAGTGGGCCTCTGGCGGTGACTCCCTGCTGTGGAGGCATTGACAGGCCCGCTGCCTTCGCAACTCTGATTTCTGCTCTCCGCTCTTCAGGGTGCAATCTGCCTCCTGCTCTATCTGAGCATGCTTAGTGCAGTCTGGCTCCCGCTCCATCTGAGCATGCTCAGTGCAGTCTGCTGCTTTCACTGTCTGAACACGCTCAGTGCAGACCGGCACTTTCTCTGTCTGAGCCCTCTCAGTGAGGTCCTCCTCCTGCTCTATCTGAGCATGTTCGGTGCAATCTGCCTTCTCTGCCTGAGTGCGCTCAGCACGGTCCATCTTCAGTGGCTTCTGTTGGTCCTCAGCTCCATGCCTGCGTAACACCTCTAATTCCTGTCACACACATAGTGACACAGTGTCATACACACGCAGTGACACACACACATATAGTGACACACACACACACACACACATGCAGTGATACACGCAGTGACACATACATGCAGTGACACTGACACATACAGACAGTCATACAAATGCATATACACACACACACACACACACACACACACAGTGACACACAAAGTGACACACTGGCCGGGCAGCCAGTGGGTCTTTACCATCTCCAGCTGCTTGTGCTTCTGCAAGGTCCTCCTGAGCACTTCCTGCTGCCTGCTGTACAGCTGCACCATCTCCAGGGCCACGCGCTCCCTGTCCTCGGCGGCAGGCACCGTGTGGGCGCTCTTGCCGCGCCACATCTCCATGGCGACGGGCTGGAGCTGGCGCCAGTCAGCGTGCTGGTATGCAGCTTCACCATCTGCTGAGGCCAGACACAGACAGAGAGACAGTGAAGGACAGAGGGAGAGAAAAAGAGAGACAGAGGGAGAGGCAGGGAGGAAGACAGAGAGAGGGAGAGAGACAGAGAGTATTACTGTTTTACACGTAATTATTTGTATACACAGTATATGTGTTACTGTGTATTTCAGTGTATTACAGTGTATTACTCCATATAACCTTCTGTTTCCCGTATTCCTCTATTTCACCCAGTATTACCCTGTATTACCCTCTGTCGCTCGGTATCATTACACAGCATAAGCGTGTCACTGACCCACAGCCGGTGCCGCTGCCCCCTGCAGGCTGTAGTGCTGTTTCAGCAGAGCGCTCAGCACCCCCACGCCGTCCGGGGCCCCTGCCTTGCCCGGTGCCGTCTGCCCGTCCTCACACCTGTACAGGAAGTAGCTGAAGCACAGGGAGGATGCCATTAGTATGGAGTCAGCCCGAAGCCCCTCACCAGCGCCCTCACCTGACACATGCCGGTAGCTACCTGGGTGTCGTGACAGTGGTGAGGCACGGCTCCTCCTTGACATCCGGACGGCTGGCGGCCTACGGGAGAAGGTCACGTGACTGATCCCTCATGCACAGCTCCTCCCACCACAGCCCACCCCACAACCCAAAAAAAGGGGGCTTACCTTTTGGTCAACATCACCATCATACAGCTTGTGGCTGTGCTTCAGCTGGGCCTCTTCATCCCCCTCCTCATCATCGTCCTCCTGAGATACAGGAGGAGTCAAAGTTAAAAGAGTGAGGGGGGGCACACATGGGGAGCTAGGGTATGCCCACACACACCCTTCTCCCAAAACCACAACACAAACATGGCTGTCAGGACACAGATTGGGGGTGCCGGCACATCCGAGCTTCCACTAATCTTCATTCTATGATCATCCGTGATTCCCATGCACTGTAGAGCTCCAGTCTGTCCACACAGCTAGGCAACCCAGCATGGTGTTTTATACCACAACACAACATGCCGATCTATATCACTGCACAGCACTCTATTCCACAGCTCAGCACAGTACTCTATACTGCAATACAGCACTCTATATCGCAGCACAGCACGCCATTCTACACTGCAGCACGGCATTCTATACCGCAGCACGGCACTGTTTTCTATACTGCAGCACAGCGTTCTATACCACAGTACAGCGCGGCACTCTATACCACAGCGCAGCGTTCTATATGTTAGCACAACGCGGCACTCTATACCACAGCACGGCACGGCACTCTATACCACGGCACGGCACGGCAATCTATACCACAGCACGGCAATCTATACCACAGCACGGCGCAGCACTCTATACCACAGCGCAGCGTTCTATATGTTAGCACAACGCGGCACTCTATACCACAGCACGGCACGGCACTCTATACCACGGCACGGCACGGCAATCTATACCACAGCACGGCAATCTATACCACAGCACGGCGCAGCACTCTATACCACAGCGCAGCGTTCTATATGTTAGCACAACGCGGCACTCTATACCTTAGCACAGCTCATTAGTCTTTCCATAACTAGGTGGGGCTGACAATCTTACCATAGTGAGGACCCCCCACCCCCACACAGGCAGACACCTTTCCATGGACCCTGCCTTGCACTCTGATCTTAACTAAGAAGTTTCTGAACATTCAGCTATTGCTACAAAAAAATATTATTTTGTGAAGGGGTTGTATGATTATAGGAAGTCTGTCAGGTTTTGATCTCACAGGAATAAGAAATCACACATACATAAAAACAGCATAGAGAGACAGACAGTCAGACATTCTCACACAGAAACAGCACAGACAGAGAGACAGACACACAGAGAAACAGCACAGACCCGGAAATTCATTCTTGGCCAGCTTTGGCTGCAGCCCAAACAGCACACATGGAAGTAACCTCACATGGACACACAGACGGGCGTGTGACCGGGGCCACGGCGACAGGCGCGGTCAAATCAGGTGGGGGGATGGCTGATAAGGTACCTCAGCTTCCCCTTTTAAAACTGGGGATAAACTCTGACCAGCTGGGCAGACGTCCAGCTCTGTCCAAACAGCGAAGCAGAGATGCCCAGCTGTCCTTCCTCGCCGCAGATTATAGCACATCCCTGAACAGCAGGCGTACGTAAGCAGCATGACAGAGAACAGGCACAGTGACGCCGTCGCCACAGACACGTCGCTAAGCTAACAGACACAATAAACTCCTCTCATGGATGGGGGCACTGTTGCCTCAGGCCTCTCTAAGGGACCAATCAAGAGCCATGTTGCAGTGGCTGCTATGCTAACCAGAGTACAGTGAGTTCTCCATAGGACCCTGCTATGTGACGCAGGTCATGTGACCCAAGAAGTGTTATTTCGTTCTGCATGGCCTGGCTGTTTAATGCCAGTTGGTGGATGGGGACATATTGCGAGCCGGTTGCTAGGCATCTGGGGTCCGTGTGATGCCATTGACTACCAAGGCTGAAGGGTGTGGTTTTGTGCAGACAGGCAGCATCGACCTGACAGACAGTCTATTTGCTCCCCTAATACACAGAGCTTAAAGGACACATGCTCAAATGGACGCACGCACGCTCCACTGTCATGCTACGGTAATCCAGTCTGCCGAGAGACACGGCATTGATGGAGTACCCTGAGACTTACAGAACTGGTTTGGTCACAGAACCTACATGACGCCGCTATTCGTAGATAACAACAGGCTGTGTGCATGCTATGGGGTCACATCATGGCCCAGAGACGCAACCCAACTGGTGGCTCCTGACCCCCAACCCCCCCGGGGGAACTGGCCTCAAGCTAAACCAGACAGTTAAGGGTTAAAGCCAAACTCCTGGGTTGAGTCCTGGGTAACAGAAATAATTAAAGGTTTCTGAATGGGTGGGACAGTGGGGGGGGGGGTTTGGTTTAAATATCTTATACCTACACCCCCACCCCCATGTGTTTTCTGTCTCTACAGCATAAAGTCACAGATCCACTTCCTGATGACAGCAGGCGTTCGGGGGACAAGACAAGGCGAAACTGCCAATGACAGCAAGATGAAGAGGAGGAGGTGGATGGAGAAAAAATGTCCCAGCAGAGAGTGGAAAACGGAAGAAAGCAAAAAGGAACAATAGGCTGACCTACAGAAGGAAAGGAAGAGGGGAGCAGGAAGGAGAGGGAATTGTTAGAGAGGTTCCCACTGCACTGAACACTGGAGAAATTTCATTAACGCAGCAGGACACTGCAGAAATTCAGTCTGCACTGAAGAACACTAAAGAAATTCCATTAGCAATGGAAAAAAAATCCATCTGCACTGGAGAAGAGCAGAAATTTTGTGTGCACTGGAGAATGCAGCATATAATGCACTTACACTGCATTTCAGTTTACATAAAGCTGGGTGTGTGCATGGCAGTATGTTTGCCTGTTCTTTCACCTTCATGCCTCAGTTTGTGTCTGTCTGTGCGCGGAATGTGGTTTTTCAGCCTAAGGCTAGACACCAGACAGCATTTCCGCATGACTCTGACTTAACCTCACCCCCCCCTCCAAACCAGCGTCTACCCGTTATCAGAACAGCCACAGGCATGCTTCAGGTTCTGGTACCACAGAAAGTCGGTACCACTGAGCAAAGCCAAACCACTTTGGCCATTCCCACCCTGTTAGTCACAGGAATAAATCAGAACAACCTTGGAGGCAAACAGGCAGCAGCTGGGGGACGAGGTCACGGTGGCAGGATGACACGTCAGTCCCACAATCCCCTTCTGTCCTTCTGTGCTGCCATCAGTTTGCCCACAACGCTTATCGCCATGAAAAGGCATTAAGTAAAAAGACCATTTGCTTAATATCATTGTTCATTTCACCAAGGGACTCAACTCTTAAAATTCTCTGATACAAATACAGACAGACAGACACATCAATCACTAAAAGTAGAAATGGCTGCATGCAAGGTGATCATTTATGCAACAGGATGCGTGAAAACACACCTCATAATTCATTGTTACCCTGGCTAAAGCATGGCTTACAACAGAAGAAGCAAGGAAGGAGCCAACTGTTAACCCCACCCATTCCGGCAGCTGCACCCATATCAGCCCCACCCACTTCCAAAGCCCCACCCCCATCAGTCAGGCATACCCATTCCAGCAGCCAAACCCCCCTCGTCAGCCTCATCCCCCATCAGTCACATCCATTCCTGAAGCTCCAACCCCACCCATCCCCATAGAGCCGGGAGGCCCCCTACTCACCGCGTCATAGGGCCTCTTGCGGCTCCTCTGGCTGTACTTCTCCTTCATCTCGTCCAGCAGCTTCCTGTACGGCGCCTCCTGTGCTGTGCCGAGGTACTTGCGGCCCAGCTGCAGGTAGCGTGACCAACGGGCTGAGTCGAAGCCCCAGTGGCAGGTGCGACGGTCGGGGGGGCGGTGAGAGTGCATGACGAAGCGGCGCGGAGAGAAAAGCAGGCCGCACTGCGCGCACTGTATGCAGGGGGCATTGGGGTGCTCATAAAGCGGTCCTGCGAACAGGCCCCGCCCCTTGCCCAGGCACCGGTGCTCCACCTGGAAGGTGGACCCGCCCTCTCGGAGTGGGAAGGGCACTGGGGGGGTGGTGGGAGGCACAGGCCGACCGGGGCGCAGAAGAGCGTTGCAGAGGCGCTGGGCGTCGGTCAGCGTGATGAGGCCGCAGGAAGGCGCATCCGGGGGCAGCACGCCGGACGCCTTGAGTGCGTGCAGCTGGTCGCCACGGCAACGTGAGCAGTAGACATAGAGCTCGTCACAGATGCCATTGATCTGCTGCAGTGAGAAGGCGCGCAGCACTGAGTTCAGCACCTGCGGCAGACAGAGCCGCTTCTCACCACCCACCGTGAAGCACGAGATGGGCTCCCCCTCCAGCACCGTGTGCTTTAGCTCCGCCGAGCTGTCGCAGGGCGCCAGCAGGGGCCCAGCCGGTGGTGGCGGCAGGGGGGGCGGCACCACCGTCGCCTCGTCCCGCCCCCCGCGGGCTGAGAAGGCCGCTGGCCCCCCCAGCGAGCTCTGACTACTCAGTGTGAACTGGGCCAGTGTGTGGCGGATGCCTGGGCTCAGGTCCAGGGCGTGGCCCCAGCCCGCCTCCTCTTCCTGCTGTGCCTCCTCCTTCTCCTCCAGTCGCTCCCTCTTGATCTTGGCACCCCCTGGAGGGCTCCGGTGCTGCTTCAGGCTGATCTCTGCCGTAAGGCGCTTCTTAAGGGGCACCTCCGTGACCCGGGTCCGAGACGGGCGCCTAGAGCCGCCCCTGGGCAACGGCGCCTCCTTGTGGCTGGGCCTCAGACTCACCTGTGCACTGGCCATTGTGCCGTCACTGGGAGGGTTTGGAGCTCTCACTGAACGAAAGACCTAAACCCATGCATAGTAGAGTCTGGTCGGAAATCAGCCAGTTTCCTGTGGGAAGAGAACAGTTCAGAATGTGAAGCTCTGTCTGGCTGCAAACCTCCCAGACAACAATATGCAGATAATGTTCATGTCATCTGTCACACTTCCCCATGTGTAGTATGATCCAAGTAAAGAGGTATTCATTTAGCGTCTTGGAGCTGTTCTTGACAGGTTAATACTTGTTTGTCACCTTTTCCACACCTAATAAGCGACTCCTCCAGAACCGTTCCCAGAAACATGCTGCACATCTTGCGGCTTCGTTAAGTAACCGCTTGGCGGGCAGATTAGCGCAGCCGTCAGTGCCGCCATTCGCGCTGGGTGCGGTAAATCCGAGAGCGGATCGTGCGCGCTCTCCGCGCCGCCGCCTTCCGCGCAACCAACACGAGAAAAAAAAGGCGACAGGAGGAAGCGGGTGACGGGGAGACGCCGAGCCTGCATCATGACCTGACTGTGTATCTCCTACGTGACATCTGACCAAGGAAAAGCACAGGATCAGCTCCGGGGCAGTATTTCATGCTGTAAACGCATCCCGGGCTCAAAAACCCAAACGGGCTCGTTTCTAAAGCGCCATAAAGTAAAACCACAATCCCGTGTGCGATCCGTGCCAAATGCTTTCATCGAGGTTAAATAAACACGGCGGCTCGTATACGGACCCGGGTTCAGCATATTCCTAAATCGCCAAACGGGCAAGCGGTGCCAGTATTTCATTAGCAGATGCCCCTGCTCCATTCTGCGGCCGAGGAATGAAACACCCACGGGATCACAGCAATTATAATTACAGTTCATCTGGACACGTATCTAAAAATGCTCCGTTAGACTCCCTGATAAAGTGAGTTCACCAAAAAAAGAGAGAGAGAAATGAACGCGATCCATATGGCCGGTTGCACCCCAGCGAGCTATCCAGCCGCTGAGACAGCTGCGTCCACCGTAATGATCCTGAGAGAATAATGAGATTACTTTGGGTATCCTTGGGGTAGGGGTTAGGGGGATTTCTCCCCTCCCCTATTCCGATCCGCGTTCGTACGCATATGATGGTAGCACCCCCACAAACCCTTGCCCCTCTCTGTACCCCCGTACCGCCCCATTCCACTCTTCACCTCCATACGGACAAGGACAGCGCGCTGCCGTCCCTCCCAGCGGAGCGCTTCCCCCGCTCCGCCACCCCGGCCGCATATTCCGTATAAATACCTTCCCCGGGACTGCCTCAGACCACTCCAACCCATACACCGAACCGCCCAGAGAGAAAATATCATCGGGCGGAGCTGGGGTACCGTTCTTAAGCAATACTCTTCAATAAAATTGTGATTTTACCTCGTAACACCTAGTCCTAATATAATTCACATTATAAAACGCTACGGCAAATGCACATATAAAATCACCTCGCGACAACTCCTCCCAGATATGAGAAAAAAAAAATCAAAAGAGCTCGGGAAATCCGAATTATCCTGTAAATGTATACGAAAGATACATTCATAAGAATGAAAATCGTTTTGCAGATGGCAGGCTGCCGACATAAGATGATCTGAAGAGCCTCTGGCAGCACAGCCCCGGTGAAATGCAAGGACGCTGAATAAGCCATAAAGAAAACGGATAGTTATACAAAGTAATCGCTGGCTTGAAGACGCACCTTGCCTTGCGGAGATGACGGTCCCCTTCGCCCTGCCGATGTCAGTGTGCGGATGGCCAGGTACACTCACTCACACACATACACATACACACACACACACAAGGAGCGTTACACACCGCCCCGTCGCGGACGTCACTCCCCGGCCGACGTCAACCACCCGGACCCTGCGGGGAAGCGCGTCTGCGGTGCCCCCGCCGCCTTTGTTTTGGTGGTCCCGGAGCCGTATCGTAACCTCCGAGGATAGACACCTACGCAGTGCGTCACGCCGGGCTTTAAAACGAGGCACCGGGGAGGGGAGTGGAGGATATGGGGACACACGCTTCCCTCGCTTTACAGTCGTGCATTTTGCGGTATACGAGTTAATACCCACACATTGCCCACATCCTACAGAAAGTGATTTAACCGAGATGTTTTGACGAGAAATGCATGCATGATAACAACGCCATTACACGTCAAATATAAGAAATGGACAATAACAAAATGATAACAGTTCATACTGTCGGGTTAGATTATAAGCAGAGCGCGAGTGCTCTGAAACTGCCTCCACGACAGGCTGCTTTAGCACGATCTCTGAGGAAGGTGGACGAGACCGTACGCCAGCAGACAGTCTGATGTAGGCCTTTTCCCATGTACTAAAGCCGGCGCCCTAGCGGGCGGGTTCACGGCACGTCCGCGGAAGCGCGCATTAAAGAAACTAAGCATTTACCACCTACTTGTGCCGATTGCGTATTATCTGATTAACGCAGATAAGGCGTGAGAAATAATAATAAAAAAAAACTAAAAGGAAATTGTGGGAAATATTCATATTGCAGGGGACGGCATGGTGGTGCAGTGGTTACCTCCGTAGGAGTGCATGTGTGAGTGTGCCCTGCGATGGGCTGGCCCCCCATCCTGGGTTGTTCCCTGCCTCTTGCCCATAGTTTCCGGGATAGGCTCTCGAACCCCCGTGACCCAGTAGGATGAGCGGTTTGGATGGACGGATATTCATATTGCAGTTTAACAGGAATAACCTGACATATTCGCCAAAACTGAGATATAAATCAAAACGAAGCGTTCTGTGTAAATGTACAATATTGTATGTTAATACGCATTAACACACGGATGTTAAGAAGCCAAACCTTGAAAATGAATAGAAGCACTTTAAAGCCATGAGATGATACAGCAAACAAACTAGCGTGGGCTCTGCGAGCTGTCACGTTCTTAAAAAGTTTAAAGATATTAAAAGTATTGCGATGAAGTAACGTTTAACCAAATTAAAATGTACTGCGACATCAGATTTTTTAAAACAAAATTTACGTATAATAGCCTTGGCCTGTGGACGCTGCATCAGGGGAACGTTATCGTTAGTACAGCGTGTTTGATGAAGATCTGATGCAGTTTAAAATGACAATGACAGTGAAATACAAGCCATACGGCGTTTGCTTGCTTTCAGAAGCCAAATGCATAAAATAAACATGAAAACACGAGACACTCCAAGTTCATGCCACTAAATACGTGTCCAAACAAATCGCTGTGGTCGTTAATCTTTCCAGTATCTATTGTTTTTCAGCGCTTCTTAGGACAGACAGTGAAGCATACCTCGATCCGGAGCAGCAGACGTGACGGAATAGTCACTTCCTAGAAGTGGGTTCATTAACCGTGATCGAACCGCACCGTGTAATTACCGACCCAGCCAGACAAACACAAGCCTTTAATGTGCCGCCTGTGATTCACCTCCCAGCCCCAGCTTGCCCCCCGTTGGCTTCAGAAGAAGGCCAGCATTAATTTTGTTGACTGAAGTTTGCGTGATTCAGATACTGGCCGAGGGGGCGCAGAGGAGCGCGCGGAGGGGGTGCGTGAGTCAGGGCCCGGGGACGAGACAAACAGTCCCGAGTCACGGACGTCTGCGTAATACACTGAAATTCTTGAAAACTTTGGAATATTAATCATTTAATAGACATGCACAGGTTTACAGTCACAAGAGCGAAACATGGGCCTTAATTGCATTTGGTTTGTCTTTCACCATCTCTCCTACCTCTGGGAAGCGAATCCAGACGGTATTACCGGTACAATGACCGCAGACAGTGTCGAAACGCATCCGCTCTTAACCGCGGGGATCGCGCAGCATCACGGGGGGAGCAACGGCTAGTGATACGGCTCCAGACGCCTGTCAAGGGGTATTTTTAAATTACTCAATTCTTATGAATACATCACTTGAGTGTGTACGCCTTCGTCGCTATGCCTGTACAGGAGGGACTTAAATTGGCACTGGAGTGGGAGAGATGCCAGGGAAAGCCCCCACGGCTGAAGGATAAGCTCTGTTACGGTTACTCACACACGTCTGTTCCGCATCTGGCGCGTTTGCCATTAAAATGGGAAGCTGTGAAGTACCCCGCGCATGATTCAGCGGCCTTGCCGCTTCGAAGAAACGCCAAAACACGCAGCCTTCCCAGCAAGATGCTCTCTTAGGCCCACCGGGGACCCGTCCTGCTCCCTTCAGTGACAGGGATCAGTGATACAGACGTGATAAGCACAACATGATGAAACGCGAGGAAAACATGATCCGGCTTTATTTAAAAGCAACGTGCAGTGTACAAATTGGCAGATGCAAATGGCCGTCTGCGCTGAGTTATTACCATGCTACCATGGTTGAGCGCAGCAAAGAGTCTAAGCATTTGTTTCTTGTAGCTGAGGAAATAGCTCTTTTAAACAGAGATTACTGTAGAAACCATTAAACATCTTTCGCTTTAACTGGCATGAACGTGTAAGCTCTGCTTAGTAATGCATTTACAGGGTGGCCAGACCAGATAAACCACCCGAAAACCCTGCTTATATAACTCTCCCACCCCTTCTCTGCCCTGAGAATCACATTACTCAGACACAAAGGGGGGGCGGGCAGTGGGGAGACAGATTCTCCTATAATTTGGAGGCTTTTACTTTTAAAATCCTGTGTTGCCAGGTAACCATACATGTAAAGGAAAATAAAACATTAACAGAAGAGTACCTTAAATATGAAAAGTACAAAGATTAAATATACAGCAATTAGTTAAAAAGTGACGATACATTACATCCTGCTGCATGAAGTGCTCATCGACCAAACAATTTGCTTGTTTTCTACATGAGATAATGCCTTTTGGTCTACTGCAAAGGGAGCATCCAACTACCTGCGTTTCCTAGGTGAGATGTATATACACATTATGGCAGTGCTCAGACACTCGGAGCCTACTGGCTCTCTGCAGCCTCCCCACCGCCATTGGCTCAAACTGTAATATCATTACATTAAATCCAGCCCAGGCTCAATGCAACAAGTCTCTTTGTCCTTAGAAAACAGAACCTGGCTAGCAAATTCAGATGCAGTGACTCCCTGTCAGGCAGCCTGAACTCCCCACAGGGAATAAATGTGCCCCCCCTCCCCTCCACACCTTTCCCTTTGTGCAGTCACACGTCCACCCTGAGTAGGTCTGATTACCCTGAATTTCCTGACATAAATTACAGCAAAGTAGGCATGCCTCAGCGGTGATCACATGATCAGTTTGGCTGTTTGTCCTTCGGAAGGGTAAGGCCGTTCGTGTGGATGTAGAGACAGAGATGGGTCTGGAGGAGTAGCTCACTGGTCACTATATCCTTCGGCCTCTGTCCCACCCCCACTGGCCAGCCATCCAATCAGACGCACTCCTCCGCTGACATCAGCAGAGGGTTGATGTACTCGAAGCCCTCAAATTCTGATTGGTCGATTTTCCTGAGCGTGTCACTGAAAAAGAGCCAAGAAGGGAGGTGGTCAGTGACGAAAGACGACTTGGCCGGTCGTCACGGCAAGGGCCCAGGGGCCACATACTCATCATCTGGCGTGAGCTGAATGGGCTCGTTGGTGAACTGTGTGTCGAAGTTGTCCAGGCCAAACTCCCCGGAGATGTTAGGCTTAAACGGTGGCATCACCTGCTTCTGGCCCATCTGGAGGTCAGCCCAGAGACATAGCATGTTCAGGAGATTCAGTTGTTTGGCCACCAGCAGAACACCTATGTCTGCAGTGACCATGTTATTATGTCTAGTCATCTTAGGTTTTGTGCAGCTGGTACTCTAGCCTTTACATCCTCTAGTGTGACACTCATTACATTACGGACATCAGGCCCAGAGTCTGGCAGTCTGATGTTTTATCAGGATTTAGATGCGATGCTCCCTATAGGCAGATGGGTGCACACAGGCAGGGAGCTGTCAGCCTTGTGGAAACAGTGTAGAAGTGGAATCTGACCCCCATAGCTTGAGGCACTCACTAGATCCCAGTCCACGTTGCGGAAGAAGGGGTGACCCATGATGTCAGCAAAGCCAGTTTGGGGATGACAGGCAAGGCGCTCTTTGGGGTCCTGGGGGTGGAGGGCAGGGGTGGGGGGTGGATACAGAATCAGGGAGAGTGGAGAGAGGTCATCACTAACCTGCTACAACAGCTACTGACCTCGGACAACAATATCATCATTAAAGTTAACCGCCTGGGAACTGATCCTAGGTCAGCTTATCACCTTGTTCAGGAAGCCCTTTAAGACACTGGCAGCCTTGACCGACAATGACCTGGGGATCCGGATCTGCTTCTCCAGGATGACTGGTGGGAATACAGAGACAGGGATGAGTGTGATTATCAGGGGGCCTTGCATTGTCAGCCTTCCAGCCGACCGGGGTCCCCACCCTGGAAAAGGTAGTCCTCCGTGTTCTGGTCCGGGTTGTCGGAGCTGCCAACAATGTCGAAGGGGGAGCGTCCTGCCATCATCTCGAACATGAGCACACCCAGCGCCCACCAGTCCACGCTGAAGCCTGCAGCACACGCACACGGAGACATGCGTGTAGCCATGAAAACAGCCTTGATGTGGCAGGAATCGACCAGTCCAAAAGCAACAAACTAGTTCAATGTTCTTCAATCGATCTTAATGGTGTGGAAATGCTCACATTAGTACACAAACACATGGACACACGTGTACTCACATACGCACTCACATGGACACATGTGTATACACATATGCACACATGCACACACACGGACATGCATGTACACACTCAGACACACGTGTACACACACACGCACATGGGCACATGTGTGATGCCACCTACTGTAGTCCTCCCCCCTCAGGATCTCTGGCGCAATGTAATTGGGAGTCCCACAGAACGTGCTGGTGGTGTCACCAGGACGTAGCCCCTCCTACAACACAGCGGTGGTAAGTGTTAGTGCTGAGAGGCAGACACAGACTACCTGTAGGGGGCAGACCAGCCCCCCACCCCTTACCTTGCACATGCCATAGTCTGTGAGTTTGATGTGTCCTTCAGAATCCAGCAAAACGTTGTCGAGCTTCAGGTCCCTGTAGATGATCCCTCTCTCGTGCAGATAGTTCAGCGCCAGGCTGATTTCTGCCGAGTAGAACCTGGGCATAGGGCAGGACCTGGCATTAGAGACACATCCCATACCCAATCCAGAGACTGTATGCATCCAGGATTTGCCGTACCCGATCCAGATACCGTGCACATCTAGGATTGACCACCATACGTGATCCAGGTACGGTACATATCTGGGACAACTCGTAGCCAATCGAGGGTACTGTACAAATCCAGGAACAGCCTTATCTGATCTACAAATTCGTATTCGGCCGTACCCAATCCAGGCACCTAATGCATCTGGGATCAGCTGTACCTTATCCAGGTACAATATACATCTGGGACAACTCATACCTGATCCAAGTATCATACGCATCCAGGATCAGCCATGCTCAATCCATCATGTGGGATGAGCTGTACCTGATCCAGGGCCCATACACATCAGGGATCAGCCATAACCAATCCAGGTACTGTATACCTCAGGCATGACCTGTACTGCCCACAGAGCTCTCACCTGGCGTGCTCCTCGGGGAGTTTCCTCTGACGCTGCATGTGGAACATCAGATCTCCACCATTCACGTACTCAATGACAAAGAAGAGCCTGGGTGACAGTCACAGGCGGTTAGGGAGCTTGTAGCCGGCATGTGACTTTGTCTACGTGTTTATAAGAGAATGACAGAGCTGAGCTGGGGCTAAAGAAAGTCAGCGTCCCAGGGACAGCGTACACATACACACCTGCTCTCTGTTTGGAAGCAGGAGTGCAGCCCCACCAGGAAGGGGTGGTTGGAGGCCTGCTCGAAGACGTGCTTCTCCGTCTGAACCCAGTCAATGTCCTGGGTTTGGGGGAGTCAACACAGAAACACGCCACTCAGTCACCAGCCGGCCACAAGTGCTGTTTCTGGGTGGAAAATGTATCTGGATGAGCAGGTGTGTGAGAGAAAGCGGAGGGAGAGGGAAATGTGGAAGCTGTGAGAGAGAGCACTGGCTGTGTAAGATCTGAAGGTGAGGGAGCTGATTGGCTGTGTAAGATCTGAAGCTGAGGGAGCTGATTGGCTGTGTAAGATCTGAAGCTGTGATAGGTGACTGGCTGTATGGTCTGAAGCTGAGAGTCAGTGACATCGGAGCTTCTTGCCTCATCGTCGTTGACCAGCTCCTTCTTCACCACCTTCATGGCGTAGATGCGCTCTGTCCTTTTCAGCTTCACCAGCAGCACCTTAGCATAACTCCCGCGGCCGATAACACACATCAGGTCGAAATGCGCCAGCCCTAGGCTAGAGGGTGCCTTCCTGATGTCCCGGCTGCCACCTGCCGCCTGGAGAGGCAACGACAGATGGGCAGCTGAGGAACACTGGGACTCCCACCTTTCTGCCCCCTATGGCACCGCAGGATCATCGTCTGCTCTCAGGGAAGGGCATGGCCATCTTTAGCTGGCCAGTCGGTGTCCTTGGCTTGAGCAAAGAGCTAATCTGGATATGGCAGAGCAAGGGAGGTGCCTCAGGAGAGAAGAAGGAATCCACTCACCTCCTTGTTCTCCAGGGGATTCAGACTTTCGCTGGATGACTTCAGCGGAGGGCCTGCAGGAAGACACAGAGGGGGGCGGGGGGATTGGTTATGATCACTATGGTAGGGCAAACACTATGCACACAGCACCCAATCAGTGACCAGGAACACAGGCTTGACCTCTGGTCTTGTTGTGTGTCTCTCTTTCTCTGTATCTCTCTCTCTCACACACACACACACACACACACACGGAGTACCTGGCTCAAGCTGCTCAGATGAAATGGATGCAGGTTCCAATGGACCAATGACTGGATCCTAAGACATAAAACGAAAGCACAATTCCTTTCATAGTCCTCACAGATTGTAAAAGACACTGTCCATTTTCTCTCTGGTGTACAAACTCACCCGGACCACCAGTCGACCACATTCGACCGTGACCAGCTTGTGGCAGCGCTTGTGCACCAGCAGCTTGCATGTGACACACTTGTAACCCTGTCGGCCAAGGCCCCATATTCGGTCCGTGCAGATGGCACAGTGGGCCCTCTGCACAAAGAGAGACACGCAGTCAGCGTGTTGACTAATCAAAGAATACAGAGAGCGACAGTAGGGAAGAATCAGCATGCCAACCAATCAGGGAATAGAGAGAAACACAGAGCTGGGAGGAGTTAGCATGCTGACCAATCAGGGAGTACAGAGAGAGACATGGAATGGAGGAGTCAGCATTATGAGTACAGAGACAGACTCAGCCAGGAGGAGTCAGCACGCTAACCAATTAACTTTCTAAAATCAAATAAAATTAAGTAAACTAAGCTCCCTATTGCTGGAAACCCCTGGATCAAAGCTGAGGTGACCAAATGTAGCCTAGGGTGTGTCTGAAGGCTCCAGACTCCTCAACAGACCTCCCATGTCATGTGGAACACCAGAGACCAGAATACCCTGTTAAATCTTTTGGCCTGGAAGGTATGTCCATTGGCACAGTACAGCTTCCTCCAGCGTCGGGCTCCACGCCGGTAAATGGACTCTGGGAAATGGGGAGAAAGAGAGAGAGGGGCAATTCAGATTAAGAGATTTCCTCAGACACGCTTGTACCATCCGGCCACACATCTGAACACCTGACACATAAGCGCGCACACACACACAGTCCAGTATTAATATCTTTATGGGGACTCTCCATTCATTTCTATGGGGAAAACCCTAATCCCAGCTATAACAACCCTAACCACTACCCAGTCCAAGCTTAATCATAAGTAACCAAACAAAATACATTTGGCATTCGTAGTTTTTTGACTGTATTCCTTGTGGGGGCAGAAAATGTCCCGACAAGCTAAAAAGTTACAAGATTTTATCACACTAAGAGGAAACCTGGTCCCCACAATGTAATATTTATTAAACCATAGAATACACACACACACACACCTCCAATATGCACCTTACTGAGAGAATCAAAGAGACGGAGGCATCATCAGAATATCCCACCCCACCTCCCCAGCGGCAGATGGACGTGAAAGAACGAGACTAAACAGACACCAGGAACCCAAACAGTCGACTTCATGGCACCTAGCGGGCGGGCAGGCAGGCGGCGGCCATGGGCAGTTTAACCCTTCAGACTCCCTGCTTCCTAGGTTTAAAGGGAGGAGCCGAGTTTCTGAGGGTACTCACTGTCCTCTCCTGGGCACGGCATGCCTGGCTTCTCAGGGACACAGGGGAACACTGCGGGGACACAGCCAGTGGTATAATCAGGCAGCAAGGCAACAAGTCACAAGATGACAGCGTCAGGGAAATCAATCAGTCCTTCTGTGATGTGAAAGTAACGTGACAATGTAATATAGTGTAATGTAACAGCGTAATGTACACAGAGTAATATAGCAAAGTAATATAAAAATAAAACAACAAAATGTAACACAGTAATGTAATAATATACCAGAATGAAGTGGAGTAAGGGCCAGTTTATACTCTAGTATGAAACGTGTGCATTTATGTGTGCTCTCGCTACACAAGCAATGTTGCCACTCATACTTGTACAAGTAGTTTATGTCAGTCTGGAAGATTCATAGTTATGTCCACCAGGGGGCACTGCGAGAAAACCATCGTGGCTGGATCTTTCGCTTCCAGTCTCGTTTGTATGAGGTTGTGGCATGAAATGTTGTACATTCTCTGCCTCCACTGTAAGTTGTGAATTTTATAATACTGCTACAGCATTCTTTATATTCTAACCACTGCTCTACATCTTATTACCTCTGTCACATTTCGCTTTACTACCTCATGTTCAGTGTTGCATTATATGTTGTTAGATATCTCGTGGCAGTTAGTATTTCATACTTAGTATTATGGCTGCATGATATTGGGGAAAAAATGTGATTAATTTGCAATATTTATAAAACAAAAATGAATTCAAAATAAATCAATTTCTCACAAACACATCTATGAGTGATTTAAATGGCAAGGATGAAAATGATTATGATTGGCTCTGAGAACGCATGCAGCACTCATGTGAAAGTAAAATCTTAACTAATGATAAACATGAAAAAAGTTTTGTTTCCTATATCAATATAAGTGCTATATCAATAACCCCCCCTCCCGATTTTGCCAAATTTTACCACCAAGATTTCTAAATAATGGGAATGTATTGAAAATACTGTACACAGATTCACACAATAATGCTCAGAAGTTTTGAATATCTTTCAGCCACTCATTCTTAAAAAATAATCAGATGCTACTTTTATACTAACTGTACCGTATATAAACACAGATTCCCGTGACAAAGGGTGACCATACTGCCCCCAAGATTTTCTGTAGTAGTGCATGTTGCACACATCTAGCGTTAACTCCTTGCATAGGTGCACAGACGACGCACAGGAACATGAGAACATAAGATATTTACAAACGAGAGGAGACTATTCCATACTCTCCCTACACACTGTGTAAAGACGTGCTTCCTCAAATTAATTTTAAAAAGTTCTCCCGCTAATTTCCACCTATGGCCAGGAGTGCTAGTATTTACACTAATACTGAAGTAGCCATTTGACTGAACAGCATCCAGACCTGTTAGAACCTTTTATACCTGGATCATGTTCCCCTTAGTCTCCTTTGCTCGAGGCTGAACAGATTCAGCTCTGCTAACCTCTCCTCATAAGACATTCCTCTAAGACCAGGAATCATTCTCGTAGCCCTAAGTTGCACCCTTTCCAAGGCAGCAATGTCCTGTTTAAGGTATGGTGACCAAACTTGCACACAATATTCTAGGTGGAGGCCTCACCTCCCTTGACTTAAACTCCACATACACACGTGGACAGAATTGTTGGTACCCTTCGGTCAATTAAAATAAAACTCACAATGGTCACAGAAATAACTTTAATCTGACAAAAGTAATAATAAAAAAAAATTCTATGAAATTTAGCCAATGAAAGTCAGACATTGCTTTTCAACCATGCTTCAACAGAATCATTTAAAAAAATAAACTCATGGAACAGGCCT
>JAODJX010000472.1:0-29072 GCA_026776945.1 Isichthys henryi
ACGAGGCAGGGAACAACCCAGGATGGGAGGCCAGCCCATCACAGGGCACACTCACACACCATGCACTCACACATGCACACCTACGGGCAATTTAGTAACTCCAAATAGCCTCAGCATGTTTTTTTGGGGGGGAAACCGGAGGAAACCCCACGGCAACATGGGGAGAACATGCAAACTCCGCACACATGTGACCCCAGCGGGGACTTGAACCCGAGTCCCAGAGGTGTGAGGCAACAGTGCTAATCACTGCACCACCATGCCGCTGGATGCAAAATCAGTGATATTCATTTCCGTCTGGCACTAATCACATATTCCTTCACAATATTAAGCCATAGAAAGGTCCCCAATGAAACCCCAACATTCCCACATCAGAAAGACTCCAATCTCAAAATTTATAGGATTATATTTGTGGTGCCTGCAAATGTGTATATTAAAAATTCCATCCATCCATCCATTTTCCAAACTGCTTATCCTTCTGGGTGGCAGGGGGTCCAGAGCCTATCCTGGAAGGTATGGGCACAAGGCAGGGAACAACCCAAGATGGAGTGGATCTTATTTGAAAAAATGTAACTTTGTTTTTAAAAAAAGCATGTGTATTAGAATTTTAAGAAAAAACACCCATGTTTCAAATTATACTGTAACACAAATTTTAAGTCATACTGCCTATCCTCAAGATGGTGCCTATGTTCCACATTTTATATTGTATTGTGTCATGTAGATTCAAACATTAGTCTGTTTCTGATCTTGACTTGGTCCTGCCCTACCTTGGTCTTGGTCTTGTCTCAGTCTCGCCTTGCCTTGGTCATGGACTTGACTTGGTCTCGTCCTGCTTTGGTCTTGGTCTTGTTTCGGTCTCAATACACACTGACCTTGGTAACGACTTGGTTTTAGTGTAGGTGGTCTTGACTACATGGCTACTTGTCTGTGATATGGGTTGTTTAGGGGTCTCTCACAACCTAGGCCACAAGGTAGGGGAACACACTAAACTACTTAGTTTTAGTCCCGTCCTTTATTTTGCTTTACTATTTCTATTTAAGACTTATTTTATTTGAATTAAGATAGCATTTCTTTCATCTACATCAATGATGTTTGATTTCTGATAGGGCCATATTATGCTAATATTTTGATTAGCTACCCTCCAGTGACATGTATCATACTTGGAAGTCTCCTATTGGCTGTAAGCTCAGGATTGGCCAATGCTGTTGAGAAAACAGCAGCAGCTTCATCAATATCTGCCACGGAAAATCTGCGTCGGAGTGGTGGGAGTCTGAGCTGCACTGCTTTATGCTCGAGGTTGTTATCTATATGTCGCAATTGTGAAATGGAACATGATTAATGTGAAGAATGGGAGCTGCGGGAAATAATGAGATAACTGGCGAACCCGCTGGGCGTGACTCGTTGGTCATTTGCGATTCCTGTCAGGACTGCTGGTGGGCCCCGACAGGCTCCAGAGAGTGCCAGTTGGCCCCTGCGGGCCCCAGCAAGCCCCAAAGAGCACCAGTGGACCCCAGTGAGATTCAGAGAGTGGCAGTGAGCCACAGTGGAGCCCAGTGAACCCCAGAGAGTTCCAGTGAGCCCCAGAGTGTGCCAAGGGGCCCTAGCAAGGCCCAGAGAGTGCCAGTGGGCCACAGCATGCTGCAGGGGGCCCCAATGAATCCCAGAGAGCACCAGGGGGCCCTGGCAAACTCCAGTCAGCCCCAGCAAGCACCAGAGGTCCCCTGTGAGCCCCAGAGAACATCAGGGGGCCACAGCGGGCCTGAGTGTGTAACAGTGGGCCCCAATGTGGCCCAGAGAGTGCCAGGGGGCCCCAGGGGACTACAGAGGGCTCCAGCTGACGTGTCCCTTTCTTCCGCTGTCATCTTTGCTCCCACAACAGATTGGCATGGTGGTCTCTGTATCCCAGCTGTCCAGTTTCTGACTTAGGACATGCTCCCCCAACTCTGCCCTCTCCTTAATGGGGGAGGGGGCACAGTACAACATACAAAGTCAGCACATCCATATCAGCAAATCTCACCCCCCCACCCCTCATTTTTTATCCCCTCTTCTTACAGAAACATTTGAGAGGGACAGAAAGAGGGATGAAGGGACGGCTGGGCCGTGTGCTGTTGTGGCAGCTGGGGATGGAGGGATGGAGGTGAAGAGGGAAGAGTGGAACAGGAAGCTGGGGGGGTGAGCAAAATGCAGCTCTGATGGAGGGGATTGGATGGATTAAGGGGGGCAAGAAGAAAAAAAAGACAAACATACTGTGCAAGGAAGCAAAATAAGCTGATAAGCTTGAGGAACAAGGTGAGCAGCCGCCTTCAGTGAAATGAGGGACCACTGCCACAGCAAAGCCTGAGTCACAATTCAGCAAGAGCAGCCCAGGGCACATGCAAAACCTAAGAGATGGGAATGCAAGGGCATATCCAGTGCTGAAGTGCCCAACGGGGCAATTATTATTGTCATCATCCTTATTATTAACGCACTGATATTAGTCGCATTATTTTCATTATTCTGTATGGTGCTGCTTTAATAATGAAGCTGTAAATCCCATATACAGCACTGTAGATATTACTAAGCAATCGCTCAATGAAAGAGGGACAAAGCAGGAACCACTTACTGTGAAGCAGCAACCTTTGCTGCTGAAGCAGCATCCTTGACATGCTAACATGTTAATGTAAAGGTCACCCTCACAGCTCCGCTATTACTCAGGAAAAATTTCCAAAGATGACTCGCGATAATTTGGTTTAACGCTACTGCGCATCCCTGATACGCATCTGAAAAGCATGACAAACTGATCAGGTTCTTAATTATGCCCGACTATGTCCAGATGTGTTGATGACTCAAAAATATTTTGCAGACATATTGTATGGGTGACTATCTGGATCCAAATTTTCAGACAGATCACACCAAACCTGAAGCAGTGCTGCACAGTGATAGCAAAACAGGACAGTTTCTGACACCTGATTCTGTTTGACTTTGAGACTCATCAGTACCATGGATATTAGTATTCTGTTTATTCTGTTTGATCTTATTACCATTTCACAAAATATTATATGGGTGAAAATCTACATCTGATACACGTAACTCAAATTGCCCCTAAATTAAATCAGCACTAGGTGGCAGTAGTAGGCGGAAAGGGTGGCTGCGAAAGCCATATTGTGAACAGAGCCATCTGCCATCTAGCGGTATTCCGTGTATGTGGGGCTCAAGATGATTTTCTGAATATTTAAAAATAAAGTTCATATATTTTTTGTCACCAGCTCCCCCCATTCAGCAAGTTTTACCACTAGCGATCATAGGGAGCTTTGGTAAAACTTATCGTAGGGGAATTTGATTAAAGTTAGTCTTTTAATAGAGATTTTTTTGAGAGGTGGGGAGAGTGTGGAGGGTCGGCTTGGATGGTACTGTGGTAATATTTTTGTTATACTGCAGTGTTTACGTTCACCAGTATTTATCGTGCGGGAATCTAATTATGTCACATTTCCGTAGCCCTACTCAGCAGTTGAAAGAACAGCTGGTGATCAAGGCAACCTGATTAAACTGTGACAAATCACAAAAAGCTCGACTTTTTGTAAAGATTTTTTTGCAGAGGGGGGACAGGTTTGGGCAATATGATGGTAATATTTTCGTTATACAGCGGTATGTTTATTTGGCGAAATTTATCGTGACTGAAGCCCTTCACCTGTATGGAAGACATGATGGTATGAAATAAGATACCACTCGAGTCTACTGTATGGGGGGAGTAGAGATAGAGGTTGGATTGTGGGAGGAGTAGGGATTAGATTGAGGAGGGTGGGCGGGCGGTGAAGGGACCATTCACAGAATACGTCAGTGTCTTCATCATCTTTTGTCAGCCTCTGCCATTTGTATGCTCATCCTAAAAGACTGTGGCAGAGTGGTGGTTCTGAGGCTAGGGATCTGTTCCAGCAACTGGAAGGTTGTTGGTTTAAATCCCATGAATGCCTGGAGGGATTCTACTCTGTTGGGCCCTTGAGCAAGGCTCTTAACCCGCAATTGTTGCATCCTGATGTCAATCTACATCCAGCTCTCTAAGGAGATCCTCCAAATTACAGGGAAAAACTTGGGGGCTGGTGGCAGGACTAGTGCTCCAGCCATTAGAAAAAAACTGCATGCCATTTGAGCTCGTGTGGTGCTGCGGTGTCACCTGCTGCATGGCTGCACTCAGGCTCTCATCCCTGAGGTGGTTTGTCATGTGATGAGTGCAGAAATACTCTGTAATCACTGCATTCTCCTTACCTCTCTCTTAAAAGACTAGCGTTAATATATATTTTTATTTTCAAAGTTAAAATGCTAATATAAGAACTTTTTCTTTGCTTTTACAAGTTTGGGATCTGTTATATGATATGTTTTTTGCCAGCTAACTGCAGCTTGTTTGTGTACAGTAAAAGACAATCTATGCAGTGGTAATATTTGATCTGAGAAAGAAAATCGCAGTGGAGTTTGCATATGTGTTTGTCTCTGTTTGACATTACATAGAAATACTGTTAACTAGTGGAGATATATTCCATGCAAATTAGCATGTAAGTGGAATGTGCAATAAATGAATAAGTGTAGTTATAAATGTATGAATATGCATTTAAAGTAGATCCATGAACTAATTCTCAAAGTTGTAAAGCTTTTTGGGTGGAGTAGGGATTAGGTGGAGTAGGGGTGAACTAACATAATTCTTTTTATAATATTTTGTCTGTGTATAATAATCCATCCATCCATTTTCCAAACCGCTTATCCTTACTGGGTTGCGGGGGTTCCGGAGCCTATCCCGGAAGCAATGGGCACGAGGCTGTGTATAATAATACTTCACCAAATAAATATTTGTATTGCAATTTTTCTTATAACTCACAGTACAGCTTCTGAAAAACTCAGTCAGCTCACACATTTCATGAGGCAGTAAGTACAGTATTTAAAGCAATATAGATACTGCGGTTGAAATGTATGAATCTTCCCCCTGCGTGGTGCTCCGCAGTGGAAGAATATAAACATAATGTAAATGAAAATAGTTTGGATTTATTTTTGAACAAAGCTGACAATTTCTTTCACGTTTAACTTGGAAAGATACATAACATTTGCCATTTAACTCCGTTGCTTTTGCTTCCACAGTCTCAGATTCTGCTATTGCAGGTGTACATACTGCACAGTCAGTCTGCTGTATAAACCTGCCAATCTGGCTGATCACGGTTTCATTTACCAAACATAACACACTGCACATTTTTTCTTGCATTGAATTTTATGTTTAAATAGCTGCAATTACTGAGTTCATATTTATTGTTTCTTTAGAAAAATTAAAAAAAATAATATATTATTTTTACTATGTATTTTTCAGAATAAAATGTAGCAATTATTTCACCAGAAAGTCCTGTCTTGTGTCCTGTAGGCATCTTCAGGATTACAGTAATTGAGCTCATGCATCTTGTAGCTGGTTGTCCTTCTCATCTTTTGCCATCAACACATTGTATAAATGTCCTTGATTAATATTTTAATTTATTTTCATGTCTGTCAAGCCACTTAAAAAAACGTGTAGTTCTTTATCGATAGCCAGATGTGCTGTTCATCTCTGTGTGTATTAATGCGATTTTGGCTAACAGTGATTCAGGTCATGGACCATGGAACGTCTGAACTGGGGGGGTGGTTACGGGGAACATAAAGTCATGGAAGACTGAGGTATAATGGCAAAATCTGCTCACATCACGATACAATTTTGTGTCTCATGATGCATGTTGACATTTGGCTAATGTTGCCGATGGCGTAACATTAAATATACAGTCTAATAAGAAGTAAAATTGTAAAACTCGAGAGTGAGCAATACTATTTGCTTTGCCTAAAAATCATGGATATTTTTAAGGATTTTATCTTTTCTTTAATTATTAATTTATTATTTGTTTGCCGCTGCATTCTTCATGATGCCCTAAAAGGTACCTGCCTCACCCCCGTTCCGCAGCCCATGTTTCAGGTAGCTCAAATGAGAGGGTGGATTTCCTGAAGAGGTCCTTTAAACTTCTTAATGCTAAGGGATGAAATTAGAACGTTAAAAAAATCCTAAACCCAACCCTGGTACCTGAATTTGGCCCCAACATGTGTTTTTCCAGTCTGGCATTGTCTGGAACATTCTCTAAATATCACTATGTGTGCTATTGCAGTCAATTACTGTGACCCTGTCCTGGATAGACGCTTATGAAAGATAAATGGATGGACATGGTAAGCAGTGGCACAGCAGTCATTGTCTGTAATGAAAACTGAAAGTAGCATAAACAAAAGTACATGGAGAAAAATCACTTCATAATTTATTAAAATGAAAGATACATTTTTGGATAAATTACAATAAAATTGACTTATAATAAAATAATTGACTTTAATAAAATTAAATTGGAAGTTGTTATAGTTTTATGGTTTTTAAATTAAGTACTTTAATGGAAAGCCAAAACAGTGACATTTGGTGTATGAAGTGGTCCTGTGTTTAAAGGAGCTATTAGCCAGAGGTGGAGATTTCAGTCTAGAGACTACAAATCCAGACCAAGACTTTGTTTCATCCAACCAGCTGAGTTACTGTGAGTCTTTATAATCAACTGGTTGGTTGAAACAAAACCTTGGTCTGGAGTTGTATTCTCTGGACCTGAAAACTCGACCTCTGCTATTAGCAATACAGCTAGAACATCCACACCAGCGCCACCTACCCAAGTATGCGCTGAGGTACGCCTCAGAGTCATTGCTATTCTGTTAATGTGTCCTTTCTAATGCAAGTAGACTTAATTGTAGACTTGAAACGATTTCTTAAGCATGTCACATTTTTAAAAATTAAATGTGGTAAAAGTCGGACAAAAACAGGCTGAGTGTCTGGAAACCTGAATCTTCTGAACCGTCCAGAACTTGTCCAAGCTGGGGGAGGATGTGCCACGAGAGCAGGGCCCATCCGCCAACTGCAGGGCTTGTCATTTGACGCAGCACTGACTGTTGGGGGGCCGAGACAGGGCCTCGTACAGGAGACGTGGACACCAGCATAGCCAGCAGGTAGCAATGTGACAGGCGTGTACTCAAAGGCTTACAGATGAGAGCTCCAGCAGATCCAGCATGGCACGGCTAACCTACAGTCACAGCTCCTCCAGTTCAGTCTGCTGTTAAATCTGTACAGGCATCACTTCCGTTTTAAGAAGACCTGCATGTTTGTTTGGAGAGCACTACTTCCTGTTTGTAGGTGCATGCTGAGTTCAGCCATTCCATTCATGCAGGAACACTAATTCTCAAGTCTCCTGAAGTAGAGCTTCTAAATTGCAGGTCTAAAGTGATCATGTTTTCTGGTTCAGGTTATGATGCTTATAACAGTATTCACCTTAGAGTAGAAAAGGTGCAATTCAGACTCCCTGATAGGGAGGCTTTGTGGTAATCTGTACTGCTGTGGTAGTGATGCGAAGAACAAGAGATCAGCTTAGTTTTTAAGCATTTCTGTGTTCTAGGGCACAGAATTAGCAAGCACAAGTACTGAAGCACAGATCTGAGTCAAAAGCTAGATCAGATTTTTTAGTTGGATCAACAGCATTGGAATTGAAACATGACATCACTCACCTCTTGGAGTTTTAAACTCTCAATTTGTGCATCTAATTGGCATTTTGGGGTATTTTCTGTTCTTTTGAAAACTAATATGTATAGTTTTATTAAATTATAATTCTATAATGATCTTTTACTTCCACCTCATTGTGTTTTGATTGTTTTAATATATGTTTATAAATTCTCTGCATACAGATATGTTTTGAGGATAATTCCTATTGCAGTCATAACTGTTTAACCATGATCATTTTTGGTCACACATGCTGAATTCCATCACATTTTGTGCTCCAGTGCCAGGCAGGAAGAATCAGGGCTGAACCCCAAAAGCTGAATGATTCCATTTTGAGGAATGAGCTCCAATAAGCAACAAAAACCTTTGTTGGTTGGTCTAATGGACGTAGTGCTGGGGAAAGTCCAACAAAGGGGAGAGTTGATGGATTAGGCCTCATGTACTGTAGGCTTATTTCAGTGTCCAGGATAAAAACTCTCAGCTGTAACCCAAGATGTACAGTAGAGATCGAGTATCAGCCGAATGGGTTTGATGTCGAATGGATTTGCGATGGCTTTATGTTTTTAGCTTTAGCTTTTAGCATCTGATGCATGCGTTTGGGTTCAGTTTCCCTTGCTTTAAATGTAGCATTCCTTATGTAAGGCTTTGTGCACATAAGGGCGTGTTTGCGGTATACGTGTTTGCATTTGTCAGCTGCCATTAGCCAGCCGTCAGCTGTGTGTGCATGAATCCGATGATGGCGTTAAGCGGCTTCTGTGTGTGTCTGAAATCAGCACAGTCATAAAATTGGCAATCCCAGTCACCCCTCTCCCCCCTCCCAACATTACCTAATTTTCCCGTTCCCTCTTATATGTCAAATGACACTGGCTGCCCCTCCCCCCTCTCTCATTCACTCCCTTTCTCCATCCCTCCCTCGCTCTCGCACACTCTCTCTCTTTCCCTCTCTCTCACTGTCGCAGTCAAAGAAAAGCGTCTCCCTCCCTCTTTCGCTCGCTCTCTCTCTCTTCCTCTCTCGCTCTGTCTTAAGCATGAAGGGCCTGGGAGTGCTAGGCCCTCTCTCTCTCTCGCTCTGTCTCTCTCTCCTCCTCTCCTCCCCTCTCGCGGCTCTCCCTGGCTGTTCTCTCGCTGGAAGACGAGGAGGAGGAGGAGGAGGGGGGGGAAATGGCGATGGGGGGATGCGGAGAGGGGGATCTATCTCTCCCTCTCTCCCTCTCTTCTTCCTGGCCATCCCTAGGCCCCAAAAACAGGAGCGTTTGGTTCATTTACAGGTAGTGGCTTTTTTTTTTTTCCATGCCGGCTGTGGAGGGAGGGAGAGGGTGATGGAGAGACGGAGAGATGGAGGGCGAGAGGCTGATGCATGTGCGAGGACATGGCTGGATGGAGGAGTACATGTGAGCATGGGGTAGGCCGACGGGCAGCGGTGCGAATCCGTGCGTTTTCCGTGTGCGTGTGCGAGCGTGTGTTCAGCTTGGGGAGGCACAGGGGCGCCAGCCGGATGCAGGGGCTCGTCTCCATGGCTCCCATTCCGTGTATTTACTGTGCGATTCCGCTGGGCAGCTTCCCCCGGAATGCCTCTCCCTCCCAACATGTCAGCATGCGGCGTGCGTCTCATACTGATAGATTCTCTGGGGGGGAATCCGAAATTGATGATATTCTAATTGGCAGATTGCTGGGTTTATAACTGTGGTGTGTGTGCGTGTTTGTGTGAAACGGGCTGCGTGGTTTGGGGAACTGCTGTTGGAATAGAGAGATATAGAGGGGAAAAAGAGGCGGGAGACGGCATTCTTAAACAGGTATCGATGCTGTTGCTTTGCTTGGTTGGGGGGCGGGTTGGGGCGTGCGTATGTGTCTGTGTGTGTGTTTACAGGATGTGCTCTGTGGAGACACGTAGCTGCTTCCTCCGTATATAAGCCGAACACAGAGCAGAATGCAGGAGCGGAGCAGCCTTTGCGCTGCAGTTTGGTAGTGGGCTGATAGGACAGTATGTACAGACGGACAGGAAAAAACGGCAGAGTGAGGCAGGTACTGTAGCACAGATGCAGGGATACATGCCTCCAGCAGAACGGTGCTGAGGGCAAGGAGGCAGGAATAAGAAGCATCAAGGGAGGATGAAACGATACGGCTCTGTGTTCAGCATTACATGCTTCACACAGGTTTCAAGGATGGACAAACAAACAGTGACACAGGCAGTGTGGACGGGCTGGGAGTTTAATCCGGTGTAATAGCAGTGGGGTCCCCCGGAATATCCCCGTGCATCTTTAAAACTTTCCAGTTGTGGGACAAGTGTCTCAAGGTTCTTAGGAGAGCAGAAGAAACGCAGAGAGTCGGAAGCGGAGAGCATGAGACAGATGGTGTGGGGCACTTAATGTGCCAGAGTACGGCGAGATTAGCAGCGTGTTTGGACAGTAAGTTACAGTAGCTGAACACTGTAAGCGGCTGGCTTCTGAGCAGGCCAATAGTGTGACTGATACAGCTGATGGTGTTAGTACCTCAGCCGACTATGTGACTGCTACAGCTGCCGGTGACACAGCTACAATCGACTGTGTGACTGCTACAGCTTCTGGTGTCTCAGCTACAGCCGACAGTATGACTGCTACAGCTGCCGGTGTCACAGCTACAGCCGACTGTGTGACTGCTACAGCTGCCGGTGTCTCAGCTAAAGTTGACTGTGTGACTGCAACAGATGCTGGTGTGACTGTTACAGCTGATGGTGTAGCTGCAACAGCTGTTGGTGTGACTGCTACAGCTGACTGTGTGACTGCTACAGCCCACAGTGTAACTGCAACAGCTGCTGGTGTGACTGCTACAGCCCACAGTGTAACTGCAACAGCTGCTGGTGTGACTGCTACAGCCCACAGTATAACTGCAACAGCTGCTGGTGTGACTGCCACACTTGACTGTGTTACTGCTACAGCTGCCGGTGTGAATGCTACTACTGCTGCTGTGACTGCTACAGCCCACAGTATAACTGCAACAGCTGCTGGTGTGACTGCTACAGCCCACAGTATAACTGCAACAGCTGCTGGTGTGACTGCTACAGCCCACAGTGTAACTGCAACAGCTGCTAGTGTGACTGCTACAGCCCACAGTGTAACTGCAACAGCTGCTGGTGTGACTGCTACAGCCCACAGTATAACTGCAACAGCTGCTGGTGTGACTGCCACACTTGACCGTGTTACTGCTACAGCTGCCGGTGTGAATGCTACTACTGCTGCTGTGACTGCTACAGCCGCCGGTGTTACTGCTACAGCCAACACTGTGACTGTTACTGCCAGTGGCTGATTGGCGCGCTGACTTGCTGATTGACACGTGGGCAAGATGAAAGACGAAGTGACTAAGTGTCTTGTTTGGGAAAGGATAACACCAGAACAAGGAGATGGCAGGGGAAGACAGGGACAAAGCCCTGAGAGGACAGGGCATGGGCGGAACACACCGAAGACTTAGATCTTCACCTGTGAGGTCCACGTTATGGAATATAGCTCCTTAGGAGGTTCTGGGCTGGATTATGCCAGTGTCCACCTCTTCAGCATTTGTGTTCCTCACTTCCCAATCTTCTCCAGATCTTTTTTCATACCCTGTACATGAGGCACTGAGACTTTGGGTCCCTTTTATCCCAGGGCTGTTACTGCTCCAAACCTATTATAAACCCACCCTTATCTACTGTAGGTCTGGAGTCAGTGTGGCCATTGTGATTGGTCAGCGATCACTGCTGGCATTTCCTGCACAGGTGGTGATGTCACTAGGGAAGGAGGAGAGTGCCGGGCCTGTGAGTCGCGTGGCTCTCCCCATACCCCCGAAGGTGGGGGGAACCCGAAGGCGTGGCCGCCATCTGCCCACTAAACTTGCTCGCCGATTCAGCCTTTAAACATTTATCTCCCCCGCGAGGAATGGCATGAAGCGGCCCTGTGCCTGCCGGTTGCAATGCAGTCAGCCAGCCTTTAGAGGACCTCCACCGATGTGCAGGACGGAAGCGAGGTTCCCCTCCAACATGCATGCCTCATCTCTCTTTATGGTTCTCAGTCTGGTGGTCAGTGACAGGGTGTCACTCAGTCCTATGCTGACATACACGCAGTACTGACTCCTACACCTACACCACTCTCTCCCAGTGACTACATCATCAAAGAGAAGACCGTGCTCCTGCAGAAGAAGGACAACGAGGGCTTTGGCTTTGTGCTGCGGGGTGCCAAAGGTCAGCTCTCCCTCTCACACCATCCCGCCTCCCCTGCCTTCACCCCATGCTGTCCATTGCTCCTCGCCGCCTTTGGCTTCACCTTCTGTCTCATGTTCCTCAAGGCGCACTGCGATTGCCACAGCGCATACCAATCCACCATCATCACATGGATATATATTCATAAATGCGCCTCATCACTCTTCCGGCGGGCTCCTTCTCTTCTAATTATCTGCGCTTCTCCCCTCTCTCATTGCATCCTCTCTCTCTCTAGCTCAGACTCCAATCGAGGAGTTTACTCCAACCCCAGCATTCCCGGCGCTGCAGTACCTGGAGTCGGTTGATGAGGGGGGAGTAGCCTGGAGAGCTGGCCTGCGAATGGGAGACTTCCTTATTGAGGTGTGTGCCTAAGGCCTGGTATATTAGACACACCATGGCTTTATAAATGACTCAAAGTAGCATGGCTTTGCAGGCCTCTGGTAAACAATGCAAATATGGCAGCTGTTCATCTGCTAGCATGATTCGTTCACAGAGCTTCTTTTGATTGAATCTTTTTCTTGACCCTGACATCAACCCAAGGTGAACGGTCACAATGTGGTGAAGGTGGGGCACCGGCAGGTGGTCAACATGATCCGCCAAGGAGGCAACAGCCTCATGGTCAAAGTCGTCATGGTAACGCGCAACCCGGAGATGGAGGAGGCGTCCAGGAAAAAAGGTAAAGGGCTGCCAAGGAACAATGGACATGTGGTTAAATTAGGAATATGCTTTGTAGTCTTTCAAGGCTGAAATTGTATCAGCGATAGAATCAGTAATTATCAAGTAGCAATCATCATTAACTTTAGAACTGAAAGGAGATGTTTCGTTATAGGTTGGTGATACTTTTGTTATCAGAAATAAAGATTATTATACATATTGTACACTTGCAGAATGATTTTATATTAAACATTTTGCATTGTATTGTTATACATCTACAACAATTATCTGTGTTATAATTATGCATGTGAAACATCTGATTTGCCACCCCCATCTCCCGCTTGGTTCTTTATTCCTCTTTCTTGGCAGTTCCCCAGCAGAGTAAGAGACTTACTCCACCTGCAATTGCATTGCGCTCCAAATCCATGACCTCAGAGCTGGAGGAAATGGGTAAGGCACAATGAGGGGGAGGGACGAGACTGAAAAATAACCCAGCAAGCCAGTGACAAAGGGGGGACGGGAGCATCCATAAATGTCATTAGCTAAATGAAAAAGTAAGAGGCTGAAAAGCAGTGAAAGAAGTAGGGTGATAAGATGGATTGGTGAGCCCTTAGTAGGATAGTGGAAGAGAAATGGGGATTGGCCGTAAGGTACACAGAAAGTATAAGGGAGTGGTCAATAATGTTGGCCATGTAACGAGTGAGGATCATCTTGAAATTCACGTACTTCTGTGAAAGAGTTAAAGGGGATATTTCAGAAATATTAACCAACAAGGAAATAAAAAGTGAACTGCAGTTTTCAGTGGATTTCACTGTTCTTGCAGAAATTCCACAGTCCCTTCCAGCACCCCTACTGCAGGTAACCCTAAAATTGCAACACTGACCCTGAAACCTCCCCAGCCCAACCAATCCCCCCCTTCATCCCTCTCTACCCACCAACCCACAGCCCAAATGTCATTCCAATGGACCCGAAATATTCCCCACTAACATCCTGTATCTAAGTGACAGTACGTTGTCCTAGTAACAAAATAGGGAGCAGAAAATCAGTAGGACTAGAGGTGCAACACGCTGGCAGTGGGTGGCACTGTGGCACATCTCTCAGGGGGACAATTAGCTGTGATTATGGAAAGTATGTCACGTCAGATAATCACAGAAGAAAAGCAGTGGTCTTGCAGGAACTCAACTACAGGTGCCGTTTACAGGAGCTGAGTCTTGGAGGCTTGGCCCAGCAAGATCTCTCAAAGACAAAGTTGTGTTTACAGTCAGCTATGTTTCTTCTTTGTAACATCCTGTGTTAATTCTGGTTGATTCTCCTTTAAGAGCCGTTAAAAGTGTTTACCATTAACCATGGTACTGACTGTTTTGTCTTACATGTCTCAGAACTTCACTTTCACGTTTCTCCATTCCGGATACTGGATTTAAAGATTGAGGAGTATCATTCCAGTGCTCGGCCCCTTTAAGAGGCAGTTGCCAGATATTTTGCTCCAGCAACCTTGGAGCATCATGGGGGATGAAGATGAATCTCCTGCAGTGGAATCAGCTGTGCAGAATCCACAATTGCACTCTGACGAATGATACCTCTTTTCTTGAGTCTTTCAATCGGTCCACAACAGGAAAGTGAGGTTTTGAGTCTGTTTGTGGATGTATTTCAGTACATTATTAACATTCAACCAAACATGTTTATCACACCACAGACTTTGGTTAAGCACATGTATTAACTTTTGCTACATGTTTCACTTAATAAAGAATGAGGATTTTCATTCTGAAACTGCTAGGCTGAACCTCTGCAGTATATGGCACATTACCCATGCTTAGGAGAATCTTCCAGAATCCATAAGTGCCCCATTTCACTGCACTCCTGTCCAGCACGCCCTGCCTCTGATGCAGGCTGGCCTCCCCATCAAACATACTATTAAATGCCACGTGCCAACACTATGACCTAAGGCGGTGTTGAGACAGCGTAGCAGTTAAGCCCTTGACCCACAATGCTAATGCGGTAATGAGGCAGCCTCTACCAAAAGCCACCCACCACCCCCCACTCCAGATATCGGCGTGTTAGAATGCACATCACTCCATCCACTCTCGACACGTGACACACACACCAGACCTGCATGCAGGTCGCAGTGACCGGGACAAGAACAGAATCAAAGGAAAAAATTAAAAATCACATGAACCCCACTATCCCCACGGGCAAAAACAATCTATGTCTGACTCAAAACCCATCTTTTCTATTTCTGTTCCTGCTGCATGGACATCTAATAGTGGAGAAAGGTGAGAGAGATGCACCTGTTTCGCGTTAGATTATATCTCATCTGAACGGAAAGCATGTAGCCATCCGCTCTCACATGTACAAGTTAGCACTGCTAACTCAATAATCTGAATGTTTACACTAATCGAAAATACGGGGGGTGCTCGTAGCAATACTTCAATTAAATCCTTCTCCATTTTGGATGTTGCAGCTGCCTCTCCTTGGAAGAAAAAAGCAGGTGACGATGGCTACTCCCTCCATTTTCTATTCATGTGTTCTGTTCGTAGATCCCTTGTGTTTGTGTGTGCGAATGCACAGTGACAATATTTAACACCGTCCTTGTTTAACTTATAAAACGTAAGAAGTTTCTGTCATTTCAGAATTCGAGGCTTCGCAGGTTTCGGAGAAGAAGAGGACGGTCTATCAGATGGCATTAAGTAAGAGTACAGACAAATTTACTGCTCGAGTGCTTGCCAGGCCCTGTATTGGACAGGAAGATGCGTGGACGGACTCTGTACTTCCTTCCCTCACAGATAAGCTAGATGAGATCCTGGCGGCTGCCCAGCAGACTATCAGCACTTCTGAAGGACAAGGGCCACGGCCTCATGGTGGAAAGCGAGACAAGAACAGAGGCATCTACTCCAATGAAGTATAGCACGCATTTTACTCTAATCCTGTGTGGTTTGTTTATGGCAGGGTTTCTCAAAGTCCAGACCGCAGTCTGGATGAGGACCGAACCGCAAATTAATCTGGACCCAATGCACCTTAACAATCAATATGGTTAATGTAAAAAGGCTTAACATGATTTGAAGTTCAAAAATACAATGTAGAATCACCAAACTTCGTACAAACATAATTCGTCAAACCCCTCCCCCCCATAACGGACATTCAAAACAATCAACGAGCGTGAAGAAGTACCCATTGTTGTTATATATTGGTGTCCATATGGAAGATTATTGTTTATTTCTTAGAGTTGAAATACTGTCTCTGAACTAAAAGCTGATGTGGACCTTTGACCAAAAACTTTGAGAACTTCTGGTTTAGGATTTAGGCTGCTGCGTACAGTCTCCGGCATCTTCCTAACACTCCTTTGGCTGCATGCAACTTTATAATTAATAGGTCTGTTCTCGCTGTGGTACAAATCGGACTGTCTGTGCCAGGCAGCATGACAGTCCCCACATAGAAAGACAGATCTTGGAGTGGCAGACAGACAAGTTCCCCTGCAATACTTGTTTGCCAAATATGGTTTGACTGCTACTCTGCAAAGTTTACTATGAGACCTTCTAACTCCTTGCAAGTCAACAGAAGAGCAGACGAGATGAATTAAATATAGAGGCAGCTCCTGACTCATGTAAAGTCAACTTGCCTAAATCCAAACTTATGCCCAAGATATCCAAGAGATTAAGGAAGCGCTAATGCAAAAAGGCGGCATACACCTGCGAATTTACACTTTATCTTTTCATTTATTTAATGTGTTCTTTATTATGTATTAGTAGTAAATTTATTGATTATGTGTTCTTTGCTATAAGGTGTCTTGAATGGAATGGGGGGGGTAAAGTTTATGGAACGGATTACTTACATCTGTCAAGAACTGCCTATACTTGCATGGGGATGCGAATGTCAGGCCTGTCGATGTTTCCTCTTTAGGTAATTTATGTTAGCATTTCCACTGACTGCGTTTATTTTTTTCCCTGTCTGTTGCTTCTTTTCAGCAGGCGAATTACGACCAATCAGGAGTCGGCATGATGTCATCGGGATCAGGGTTTGGCTATGACCGAGCACAATTAATGTCAGGCCATGCTCCACAGCACGGTATGATGCTGCGACAGAAATCCATCGGTGAGGTTGTCTGTTTATCTGTCTGTCCGTCCTTGGTCCGTACTTCACTGTACTGTTCTGCGTGACTGTGCTATACGATACGTAAGGCTCCAGTCTGCTTTGTCTGTACCGTTCTGTGCTCTGTGTCTCTACTGTACAGCCGTGTACAGTAAAGGTCAGTACTGTCTAGGACAGTACTGGGCTGGACTGTACTCATCTGTATGTCTGTCTGTTGCGACAGATATACAGACGCCAGAGCAAACTCACTGAAGCTGTGGTGCAGACAAACCCTCGTAGGCATAGCAAGGGCACGAAGGAACATGCAGCTCACTTAAGCGCAATTTAACAAAGAACGAACCAAGACCAAAAGACATGGACAGACAGATACCAGCGTAGTCCCAGTGGTAGTATTCAAAATGAGTGATGAGTTTGGTTTGACATCATTGGCGCCCTGTAAGTCATCATGGTCCAGCTGGCTGCTAGCTCTTCCTTTTTCGAGATGTTTCTCAGAGTCCTATCTAGTCGTTATACTTCGCTGTCGAGTATGTGCATTCTTACTCTCTGCACTTGGCTTTGCTCCAGGTGTTACAGAGGAGGAGAAGCAGTACCTTCACCCTCCGGCTATGAAGTTCTCACGCAGCCTATCGGTTCCTGGCTCTGATGACATCCCTCCGCCCCCCACCACTGCCCCACCTGACCCTCCTTTCTCTGCAGGGCCCTCCTTGGGCTGGAGAGGGAAACAGCTGCAGAAACAGCCCTCAGTTTCGGTGTCCCAGGCTTCCACGTCGTCGCAATACCAGCTCTACTCGCAGGCAGTCCACTATTCGCAGACAGGCCGTGGAGGGCCGGGTGGCGGCAGCGGGGGTGTGGACCATGCAGCCCCTTTCTCCCACCCTTCGTCGCACCCCTCCCACCCTCAGCCGAGTCGGCCCACTCGCAAAGGCAGCATGTACGTTGGAGAATCTGTAGGAGCCGCAGCAGGGAGGGCGGCAGTTTTGAGGAGGGGCTACAGCAACGCCGTCCCCCCATCCAGTGTGGCTCCCATGAGCCAGCAACAGCCATCTGTGCAGAGCCAGGCCTCCCAGCAGCCAATGTCCCGCATGGACAGGGGCGGAGCAGGTCTGGCGGGTGGCGGGGGTGCACCCAAAGGAGGTGCCAGGAGAGGAAAGGGCCACTTAGTCAAACAGTCCAAAGTTGAGAACCAGACACCCACGCACGCTCTCAACAAAGTCCCTGTGGAAAAAAGCTCCATCCCCATCCCAACCATCATCGTTAAGGCACCTTCCACCAGCAGCAGCGGCCGGAGCAGCCAGGGCAGCAGCGTGGATGCAGAGCCACCGCCAGACACTGAAGCCAAACCATCGCCGGGAGAGCCCGCCGAGCCCCCAACATCCACCCCCAGCCCTGCAGCGGGATCAACTCCAGCAAACCCCATCCCCTCATCCACCTTCCGACCTTCTCTTCCATCCCTCCGTGCCCAGGAGAGCGTGGATTTCACCAGTCAGTTCGGGGCGGCTATAGTTGGGGCGGCCCGCAGGGACAGGGAACGATTCCACGAAGCACGGAGGAAGAGCGCGTCCTTCTTCATCTCAGCTGAGGATGAGGTTGGATTGGGATTGGGTGGAGGGAGGACCCCGACAACGCAGCAGCACAGCGCCCAGATGGAGAACCCGTCCCCCCGCCTGCGCCCATCCAAATCCATTGACGAGGGCATGTTCTCTGGAGACACCTTCATCCATCATGCGCGCAGCATGCCCCCCGCATTCGGGCTCCCGGAATATTCCACACCAGCACCCGCTGGCGACTACCAGCCCAAATCTGTGCCAACTGATTTCTATCGGGCAGGGAAACAGCCAGCTACCACCTTCATCCACCCATTGACTGGGAAGGTTCTGGACCCCTCTTCCCCACTTGGCCTGGCCCTGGCTGCTAGGGAGAGGGCCCTAAAAGATGATGGGAGGATGCGCAGGGAGAGGGGCGAGCACCACTTTGGGCGCCAGCTCTCCAGTGTCGGGGCCTTCCCGTCTATCGCCACCTCACCATCCCTGCTACCCCATATCGCCTCCTCCTCAACCGCCTCGGTCTCCCAGTCCTCCAGCTCCTCTTACCTCGTCACATCCTCCTCTCTCGCTGCCACCACCTCCACACCGGGCCGCCCACCTTCCCCGAGGATATACCGTAGCGGAGGGGTGTGGGACGAGGAGGGCAGTGAGAAAGAGAAAGAAGTGGGACCCAGGGAGGGGTTGAGAGTGCGCTTTTCAGAAGATAAGCCAATCCACACGCATCATTACCAGTCGCAGAACTATCAGCTGGGCTACAGGGAGCGGGAGAGGGAGGCGTACGGGAAGAAGCCGGAGCAGCAGGCTTCCCAGCTGCAATCCCACTCCTCTTCCCATCAAGCCCCACCACAGAGACCCACTTTCTTGCGCATGGAAAGTGACACCAATGCCTCGATCCTCTCTGTGACTCCCCCGTCCCCTCCCCCGGTGGCCCCAGCCCCGACAAAGGGCAGCGAAGGAGGAGAAAATGGAGGCTTGGGTTTGATGGTACTTCCACCTCCTGCCCCCTCAGTAGATATAGATGATGAGTTTGTTTTCGCTGACCCCTTGCCTCCACCTCTACAGTTCGCCAATAGCTTTGATAGGGGTCTGGGAGGGTATGGTCATCAGGGAGGAATGATTACCAGTAACCTACACGCTTCCATAAAGCCTCCACCACCTCCTCCTCCCCCTCCACCTCCTCCCCCACCTCCACCAGCACAAAAAGAAACTTTCATAGGAAGTTTTCCTTCCCACACGCCACTTACGTCCCCCCAGGCGGGGGATTCCACCACATCCAGCCTTACGTCCTACGACAGTGAGGTAGCCAACCTAACCCAATCAGCCCTCTCCCCTTCCTCCTCCTCCTCCCGCCCTTTAGCTCCACCATCGCCCTCCACCCTCCAGCCATCTCTGTCAGAATCTTCAGCCCCTGCTTCGATCTCTCCTCCCAACACCTCCACCTTCCATGGACCCCTATCTGTCAGTCACTCTCACCATCTCTACAACAGCACACAGAATGCGGGACACTCCTCTCCCACCCCTCCCCCCCTTTCTGCTCCTTCCACGACCACTGTAGTGGTCCGCAGTCCCACCCCCACAGCCAATTCTGCCCAAGACAGGGGGATATCTGTTGCGACCACGACTGTGAGCTATGTGAGCACCACCCCAACCTCAACTGCCCCTACACCCACCACAACCACCCCTATGCACTTGGAGCATGCGGCAACCACTACCGCAAGTGCGGTTGGGGGCAAGACCATCGACCAAACCCACACTTCCGCCAAAAGCGGGGAGTCCCTGGAGACCGTGGTAGATTCTGGGATTGAGGAGCTGGACAGTCGCAGCAGTAGTGACCACCATCTGGACAACATCTTAGGGATGGGAGGAATGAGAGGGGAAAAGGGAGAAAGAATAGGGGGGGTGCCAGGGGACAGGGGCAGTGGCATCCTCGATTCCTATATGACTTATTTAGATGGGCAAACGTTTGAGATGCACAACTCAAAGACAGCGCCCTCTACCTACCCAAAAGTACAGCGCTACAAGGAAGGTGGGAGGTCGGTGCCAGACCTTCATCGACAGACCAACACTGCGCCACCCTCCTTTCACACCCAAAGACAGAGAGAGGAAGTGGCCGAGGAAGTTTTAGAAGGCGAGGAAGTCAACGAGGAAGAGAATGGACATGAGGGCTATAGAGTTCGGGAGACCCAGAGCTTGGGGACTCATTCCTCCCTCTATATTGAGAGGCCTCGGACACCAGAGCTAAAACCCCTCTGGGGAGAAGGGGGCACTGGAGGGGGGCCTGAAGGCACGGGAGAAGAGGGGACGCACGGGGGTGTGGTGTTTCTGGAAGGACGGAAATTGCACCCCCCTCTCTCAAGTATGAAAGCCAGCATCATCAATGAACTGAGCTCCAAACTGCAGCAGATGGGCAACAAAAGCATGGAGGGCTGGGGAGGACAGAGGTCCCTGGCTAGACACAGGTACGGCTGCTCGCAGTGTATGGCTCCACTTAGTGTTGGACATCTGTATCATATGTCTAAATGTCCTTGTTGAAAGTCATGTATGTCCAGGTAGATTTCTCACTCTGTTGTGTTTTCCTTGTAATCTCGAGCATGTATGTTTGTGAAAGATGTCTCTCATGCTCTGGACAGGTTTGCTTTTACTTGTGTTTCTGTGACCTACTGCAAAGTCTTGGTGTCCTGTCCTGCATCCCATACGCTGGGCGTGTCTGTTTACTCTATTTGTGACTGGTGTGGATAAGCCCTGTGTGTCATCATTAAAACAGCACTGAGTCACTTCCCCCCTGCTACACTGTGACTGAGTCAACAGTGTGTCAGCACAATGTATGACTCCCCTCTCGAAATATCTGTCCCCTGTGCTTCGGCATCTGATATTTTTCTAGATTCTCCTTTTTCTTTTTGTACTGTTCTACATGCAATATACAGTTTATTTTGTCGCTGGGCACAAAGAAGAATCCACAGACAAATGGATAGTCTTTGGTCATATGTAGGGATTATATACAAAAATGTGTGTGTGAGTACGGATTTAAGCCTCTTCTCTTTCCGGTAATCGTCAATACCTTTCTTGTCTGTCTGCCTGTACCTCAAACAGCAAGGTTACTCAGGGATTCTCTCTGTCTTCCTCCTGCTCTTGCTCAGCTGTTTTATTCGATGTCAGTGCAGAGGAGCTGTGTTCCTCAGTGAAAAGCTACTGAACTCCTGCCCTCTGTCTTTCGTCCAGGTTCTCTGAAGACTCCTCCTCGGCCCTGAGCCCTCCAACCCCCACAGCTCGTTCCCCCTCTCCACTGCCCACCTCTCCCACTCTAACTCCCCAGCCAGCCCTGTCCCCAACACCCTCGCCCTCCCCATCATCTCAGCCATCGCTCTACCCCAACTGGGCCCGCTCTCCGTCCCCGCAGCCCCCTACCGCGCGCTCCCAGTCCCCACAAACCCATTCCCCCCTGTCCCCCTCCTACTCCCCATACCCTACCTCTCCCAAGCACAGACACTCATACCGAAGCAAAGCCTTGGAATTCCAGTTCACCCCAAGCCGGGAATCCAGAAGGTCTGAGTCTCACAGCCATTCTCACCACTTACAGCGCCGCCGTGCACCCAGCCCACTTATCTCTTTGTCTGATAGGCCAAAGCTTGGCCCCCCTCGTCCTTCCTCTCTTCCAATTCTCCCTACAACACCCTTATATGGCAGCCCCTATGAATTAAGGGGTTCTATCACCCCGCCTTCGCCAGCCAATCCCCTGGGAGACCCCTACTTCTCACCTTCACCGCCTCTCTTTGCTCCCTCCGGGGCACCCCCTCCCAATTCCTCACTGGTGGTCTCCCGCTCCCTCTCCCCAACCCAATTCCTATCAGGCACTTCCTCTCCTCCGCTGCATCCGCTCCCACCGCCAGCTTGCCTCAGCTATCCGCACCTGCCCCTGCCTCCGTCCACCAAGCCCTTTGCCTCCAAGCCTCTTCCATACTGGACGAAATACGACGTTGCCGACTGGCTGGGCTATCTGAACTTGGGAGAACACAGGGAGAAGTTCTTGGACAATGAGATCGACGGCACGCACCTCCCCTCCCTCACCAAGGAGGACTACCTGGACCTGGGGGTGACCCGTGTTGGTCACCGCATGAATATCGAGCGAGCATTGAAAAGGCTGATGGACAGGTGAGATAAAGATGTACGACAGAGAACAGAGATTAGTGGGAAAGAAGAGGAAAATAAAGAAAAGACAAGGAAAAGGGAAGGGCAACGACGGAGGAAGAGAGTTCTGTAGCTTGTTTCTTTGAAAGCATGTCCTCTTGTGGTGTATTTTGTCAAAATTATCATTGAGTCCCAAGGTCACACCATGTCCATCACCTTGTGTATGCTCTTTGTTGTCCATCACCTTTTGTGTACTTTTTGTTGTCCATCACCTTGTATATACTATTTGTTATCCATCTTGTGCTCTGTTTATTCATATCAATTGTTTCCCTCTGCATTCCTTCATAGGCTCTCTTCACCATTCCCTGTCTCTGCTCTACCCCCCCGAGAGGGTCAGACCGATCGAAGGAGAAGCGAAGAGACATGAAGCCAAGAAGACATAGTGAAGGAGAAGGGGATGAGGAAAAGAATGGAGAGAGAAAGAGAGAGAGAGAGAGAGAAAGCGATCACAACTGTAAATATTGGATTGGCAGACCGTTGGAAGCATGGTTTACTGTCACTGACAGTAGCGGATTAATAAAAAGAGAAGAACAGATGGGAAAAGAGAGGAAGAGAAGCGAAGGGTTGGGTGGACGTGTGTACCACAGACAGACTTGTGTGCACAAATCACGACACATCACACACACAGAGACACACACTCACACAGAGGTACAATGTCATTTAAAAAAACACTAAACACACAAACATATGAACAGACTTAAATAAATGTTAAATTACATGACATATTTGAACAGTAACATTTTGAGAAATATAGATGTATATATATAAAACTAAAAAGTTTTACAGCCAGACCTTTTGATCTCACTTATTTGTAAGTTTAGGAGGAGAATGGCAACTTTTGTGCTTGAGAGTGTGAGAAAGAAAAACAGTGGAGATAAAAGTATTAAAAAACAGCTACATGCCTTGGCCCCCACGCCTGTTCAATTCAATCATGTTTTCACACTCTCCTATTTTTCTGGTTTGATTTTGGCCACTTTCCCTGTTACTAGGGAAATAAACACTGCATTGTGGAGGTACTTGTGTACTTGCTTTTTTCCCACTCAGTGACAACATCCCAGCTGGTGCAGAGCTCTGTATAGGAGACACCACGGCTGGCAAGAACTACCGTTTGATAACTCCTATTTGACTAGAAACTGACCTCCTCTCAGTAAACTGTGCCGCTTGCCACAGAACCCTTATCAACCACGACTTTATCTATAAGACATCTCAGTAGGCTCTCATATTTATTACATTTATGTTTTGACACACAAAAGCAGCTCCCCATACACAGAGACAAGCGCAGAGTCGCACGTGCGGACGCTGGAGGAAGCGGGGAGTGTGCAAACGTACATGGGAAATTGTTGATAAACTGGGAGGCGCCTCAAAACGATCACCAAGGAGACTTTTTAAAGTCACATTTTTTAGAGAAAAAATGCCACAAAATTATACTGACAATAAAGGCAAACTACAGACTTCTGTAACATCAAAGCAACTGCTGCATCTACAGCAACAAGGAGGACAATTATGAAACTTTTAATTGGAGAGAGAGAGAGAGAAGTGGGACATTTCGGAGAAGAGACTTATAAGACTATTGCTCCCTTACCCACTCTATCCAGCCCTTCCAAAAAAACTCTTTATAAGGAAATTAAACAACTGAACAAATTATTATGGGTGAATGAATGAACAAATGGATGAATGAATGACTGAGTGAATATATATTTGCATCTGAGTTGAAATGCTGATTGTTAAGCAGTTTAAGTGGAATAAGCATCTTGTCATTCATATAATGAGAATTATTATTACTGTCATTATTATTATCACCTTCATAAATATTACTGCCATTACTGTTCACTGCGGTTCCATTGCTATTCGTCGAAGAAATTAATTTTGTATCATTTTTGAGTTATAGTCCCTCCCATGAACCTATAAACTTCCAGCATGATTGGGCGAAACAATTTCATGGTGATTTAAAACTGAACAGAGTAGGGGACATAGCAGGTATGACATACAGTTTATTTACGATAGAGTAATTACAAATGAGAGTTAAGTTTGTGCAGCCTATATGTGAATGGTTGCCAGGTTTCGTCAATAACAGCAGGATTTATGAAGTATATATTTATTCTGTACTCTTTTATATAGAGCTGTCTGCTATCTCAAATTCAAAGAAAAAAACCTTTTGCTAGTTTTAGAAAAAAAGCAGGTATGTAGACGGATGGTGACGGCTTGATTTTGCGCAGTCCCAGATGTTCGAACACACGGAGGATTCACTTCTCCTTCGCCCATCTTTTCAGTTTTTATTCTCCCTTATTTGTTAGAGATATCAAATCAACAAGGGCTCTACTACCTTCCAGGTCTGTTGGTTTATGTTTAATCTTCTGAATTCTTTCTTGCTTACTTTCTTCATCCTGCAAACCCGCAGACTTTGTGGGCCAGCCTTCAGAGGCACTTTCATATGTGTGTGTGTGTGTGGGGGGGGGGGTTCCTGTTTATTTTTTATATTTTTATGGTCTGTTGAAAAAGGATGAAGGTGGCCCATTTCACATGCTATAAACATGAATTCAAAACAATTGGGTAAAATATGCTACTGCTTCCTAAATATAATGCCACTGACACATTCATGACAATAGTTATAATAACAATCATGATAACAGCTAGCATTATAAAAGTTTTATAGAATCTCTGTCTTCCAGATGTTTGAACATGAAGCAAATGTACACTTTGTTCATTTACTGAAATGCTTTCTACACAACTTGCTCTAGTCCCTCTGTTATCTGTCTCTCTCTCTCTTTCACAGCACCATACAGTGAGTGTCTGGGCCACCCTGCTATTCTTTTGGATCTCAGCTCTCTCTCTCCAATCCTGCACAGTCACAGTGAAGTATCGATGGCCATGCCTTTACTTTCCACTTATTCATCTTCCTTTAAGTTAATTTTAATCATTATATATTGTTATTCAGTTGCTGTAGTCCAGGTCTAAATATAAGGCCTTGTAATAATTGAAAATAATTATCACCACCTACTTCAGTTAGATATTGTCAGAATGGAGTATGAAAGGGTTTACTGGTCAATATTTATTACACTAAATATGTAAGTCAAACCAGGTATCAACGCTACGCAAGTATGAGAGAGTATCATTGTGATGAAGGGATTGGCCAGAGAGTATAGAAAGCATTACTGTTTCACTTAAAAGAATATTTTAAAATTGTAAAGAAACAAATATCATACAATATGAAAACATGAGATATTATTTGGAGATATATATATATATAATGTATATGTGATTCACATATACACATATGCCTACACATACAGTATATGAATTACTGTTTTAAGAGATGAAAAATAATGGTTATATAATATTAGTATTATAATAAAGATGCTGAAATAAAATGAATAACTGGTTCTTTTCATTACGTCCTTCTTCACCGAATTTCTTTCCTACACTTTTCCTGACAGCACGGGCTGCTCCTTGACACTCTTAGCAGCTGTCGTAAGACTTTTGTTGTGCTACCTGCTTAATCAATGAAAGTTAAAATCCGGGTAAACACAGGAACATGAAGATTATCTGTTTTTCTTCGAAATGCTTGTAAGTTTTCCAGAGGTATTCGCCTGATGGTGGTTCCCTTGAGCAAAATGTCATTTAACAACCTTACTTTAGATACATAGTTCTTATTAAGTTTGGAATTAAAACTGAATAACTGTACATGATCTTTTTACCCAGTCGTTCAAATACCAGTAATTACAATTCTGATATAAAATGACGAAGCCACTGACTTTAAGCGGTTCACTAGTTTATTAAAACGTGTCCTTTTATGAAGGTAATATTAACTATTAGAATCTTCATTATTAGAATCTTTGTCCACAAAATGTCCAACTTTATTTATTATTTTATTAATAAATTATCAAGTTTATGGTCCAGTACAATTTGTCATATTGAAGATACTGCATTTTAGCAATGAGATCAAACAAAATAACTGCAGGCTAATGTTATTGAGAAATGGACAAGTTAATGCAACTAATTGGTATGGCCTGCTAAAAGAGGAAAGTAATAATATAGAGACATTGAACTTTATGGCAAAGAGTGTCTATGAAATAATACACAAATGTTTCTGAAGTCTACCATAATGCTGCTAATCATTTATCTGTAGTGGCCTGTACTACGAAGTGGGGTTACTGGCTTATCGGATTTAAGGTACAACAGTTTAAATGGACTTCATATTCATTCACTTACATTTCATTACCTTAAATCCGACAAGTTACCACGATAAGCCAGAAACCCCGCTTAGTAGTACAGGTCACAGGCCTGTAGCTCTTCTGATGATCTCACCAGGTTACAGCCTTGTGATTGGCTGCCTCTTGGTTCCCCAGTCATCAGCAAACTAGTCAAGTAAACAAAGCGAAATCAGTCAACTGATTAATGTATCATTTGTTGTGTTGTGAAGGTTCCCTCAGGTTTCCTTCCGTTGTCCGAAAACATGCAATTTGACCGACCCTGCTCTATTGACTGGCTTGTGCTTCTTGAACATGCATGCATTAACTTATGAACGATGGATGGATAGATAGATGAATACTGTCTAGTTCAAACAATTTTCCATTAAGATTTCTTATATTAAATATATGTGACCCTCCAGCACAAAACCATGCGGAAGTCACATGGCCGTATTTTTAGATGTTTTTTGAGGATTTTTTGTGCTCTTGCATTTGATACCATATTCCTAATTTCAAATTTTTGACCCAAGTGTACAGTTTTGTGCTGGAGGGTCACACACAAAGAGCTTTGTTCTTTTTGCTCTCGAGCAGAGCACGCGGGTAACAGTGACGTTAAAGCACCGCGAGCGCTAGAAGCTGCCTCGCACTCTGAGATCTACGGTTCCTCGCACGACGACCATCGATAATCAGCGGACGAGGAACGTGCAGCTCACGCCCGGAGCACTTTCCTGATGCGCGCCCCCGCCCACCCTCTGCGCAGTACGGGCGGCGCGTCCCCATCCCCTCCCCCCGGCTGTGTTAGACAGCACGTGTCGCTGAAGTCGGGGGTTACCTTCCCTCATAAATGTGACCCTCCAGCACAAAACTGTACACTTGGGTCAAGAATTAGAAATTAGGATTATGGTATCAAATGAAAGAGCATAAATGAAAATATCTAAAAATACGGTCATGCGACTTCCATGCGGTTTTTTGCTGGAGGGTCACATGTTTATTCATACTAGACCAAGCAAGGTATCTAAGGAGCACAACAAACCCCATGACATTTGACTAGCCAGCAGAACGCTTTGCAATCTATATCCTTTAGCGCCATGCTAACTGCTGACCCTTGCAAAGCCTGCAGTGCTTCAGGACTTCCTTGTGTAACACAATGCCCCTGTCCTCTGAGTCCCACTGCCAGATAATCTGAGTAGGTATTAGCTTAATGCTTCCCCACAGCTATCCTTTGTTGTTAAGGAGCTTTAGGATTCTCCCAGTGTTTATATTTAATGAAAGACTAATAGAGATTAGTGCAGTCTAAGGCATCATTGGACAGGGGGGCAAAAAACTAATTGAATGTGACCTTGCTCTCAGTTGATCGTTCTGGAGCTCATGAATAAAGATTGCACAGTACTGCTCCTAGAAACAAATGCAAAAACTGCAGAATGGTTGAAAACAGTGGTGGGTGGGTTTCCACTAATCCACTAACCGCTAATTAGCAAAGCTAACTTTTTGCTAGTGGATTGGTATTTCTGCTAAGTGAACAAAGATAAAGGCCATTTAAAATGAGCTGCCCTGAACTAAGCGGAGAACTAGGGCCTGTTTCACAAACTTGTTGGATTTCAGGTTCCCTAGTTTGAATGGATTTTAAGCACAGTGAAGTAAGGAGCTCAGTGGAGTGCTTTCAGTATCTGTCCGGGTAAACGGCACATTAGAAAGTCTGGGACATCCAGGATTTCATATTTCACAATTACAGGGTCAATGCTGAGTTTGGGGCCCACTGCAGGAAGCAACAGGAGGTAAGGTACACACTGGTATGGCTGTCCAGTCCATCTCAGATGCCACATACCCACATCTACACACAGCTCGGGTACGAGAAACATAAATTACTATATTATCTCTGCTCCCTGAAAAAGATCATAATAGGATACACTTCATTTCAACCCTTGTATAATTTTGTAATTTACAAAAAAAAATCAAGGATGCATGTATGTTGTACTTATGCATGTGTGGGTACTGATGTGCCCACAGATCTGTTCGGTTATGTGACTACATTAAATCACAGAGTCCCGGCAAACCATCTGCGTCCAATTACTCAGACTCCATCTGTGGACCTCGGTGTTATTCCCCGTGTGCATGTTCACCGTTGTCTGTGCATGTGTCAGCGGTTTGTTGTGATATTAAATTTCAGCTGCCAATGAAGCAGACATGCAATGATTCCTATTATGATGTAAAAGATAAATTGGGGCATAGGGCACACCAGCTATACTAATGTGTAAAGACCTGCCCATCTATGATCTATGCAGGTATGTGTGAGTCTGATCTCGCTGCCTGTAAATGCAGTCTGTAAATGCATGGTGGTATATCTTGCCTTAAGCCATTTCAAGTCATTGAGAATATTTTTCCCCATAGGCATTTATCCAGTTCAGACTTAGCCTGGAGCTTTTGCCAGGAAGCACAGGTTAGCCCCAGAAGAGAGTGCCAGTCTATCGCAGGGTGCAACACACACACATACAGAATGGGCAATTTCAATTCACCAAACCACATGTGTTTGGATTACTGGAGGAAATACACGAACAGTAAATAGAGAGAAACATGCAGAGCCAGGTATGGGACTCAAACCCACAGCTCCAGCGCTCCCAGGCTGCAGTTCGGCCCGCTGAGTCAACACGCCACCCACAGGAAAG
>JAODJX010000475.1:1645-28955 GCA_026776945.1 Isichthys henryi
CACCGCCACACAACATTAAAAATTTTTTCCCCGCCCCCAACAAACACCGGGGGGGGGGGGGTGGGGGGGGGGGGGGGGGGGGGGGGGGGGCAATCTGTGTTTTGCCTTGTGCGCAGTTGTTCCGCCACTATGAAAAATATTATATTGATTACTCACTATCAGCAGGTAAATGTGGGCAGCATGGTGGTGCAATGGTTAGTACTGTTGCCTCACACCTCTGGGACTCGGGTTACATGTATGTGGAGTTTGCATGTTCTCCCCATGTCGTTGTGGAGTTTCCTCCAGGTACTCTGGTTTCCCCCCACAGTCCAAAGGCATGCTGAGGTTAATTGGAGTTACTAAATTGCTCATAGGTGTTGTAGCTGTTGCCAGGAAATTGGTTGCTTATGTATTTATTTAATGCTTATTTGTATTTTGTCCAGCGAATGTATTTTGTTTCATTTTGTTGCCAACATGTAATTGTGTGAAATATAATTTGTAAAAGGTTTCATTTAGAGTTTTTCTGGTAACAGTGCCTCCTACTGTTCAGTGGAAAGAGCTACATTTATGTAATCACATGACCTAACGTAATGAGCAATGAAAGAAGACAAGGTTAGCAAGTAGAATGAAAAGGAGCTAAGAAAGGAAACTCAATAAAGACTGAAAGAAAGAGGTTATAACGCAGTATGTCTCCTAATTCTGATCAGAAAGGAGCACACGGTATGTTACTGTTTTGCCTTTTCTTGTTTTTGTTATATGTATGTTCGTGATTTTGCGCTGTGTTGTAAATGCAGTACATGCTTACTTAAGACTCGTGAATGATTACCATATGTATAATGGCGAAAAGAGTTTTGTAAAAATTGAGTTGTAATAGTAATATCCTTTATTTCAGTTTTTCACGGTGTTTGATTTGCCATGTCGATGAAAGGAGAAATTAAAAATATCGTGCTGAACATCAGTTGATTCGTGATCTGATTTCTGACAGAAGAAAACATTAGGAGTACTTCCATGCGTGCATGCGTGCATGAATGGTGTGTGAGTGTGCCCTGCAATGGGCTGTCCCCCCATCCTGGGTTGTTCCGTGCCTCGTACCCGTAGCTTCCGGAATAGGCTCCAGACCTCTCGCGACCCAGAAGGATAAGCGGTTTGGAAAATGGATGGATGATTATTCACTATGCTAAATTACTTACTTAACAGAAATGAACCACATGGGCTTTATGCCGGCTTATGCAAAACTAAAGTGGAGTTCCTTATAATAACTCGCAGAGGGTCAAAATTAATGCCTATGACCAAATTAAATAACTGCTTAAAATAATGACATCACGCTTTCCATAAATAAGTACCAATGTGAATTCTAATTACCACAATAATTATTTGCATTGCTTGAGCATTCCACTATTGTACTGCCTTAGTGAAAACTTCAGATGACAGGAGGACCCTTGAAACTTAACCTGGCCAGAATTTTAAATGTTTGCAAGATATGTCAAAAGGAAGAAAAAAAAACTAGGACAGCCTCATCTTTCAATCTCTGAGTGTTTGATACACCTTAATGATTAGGCTTACTCTATAATAATGTTATAAAATGAATCGAAAGGGACATTAAATTGTTAATTGCAATTATTTGTATGACAATTCATTATCCACTAAAATTTTATGATTGTGACAACCCTTCTTTAAAGATAAATCTTTAAAAAGTGATTACCATACAATTGAGTGTTTTGTGGTTAATGGTCAAAGAAGGAGGGAATAAGCATGTAGAGAGAAGAGTGAAATTAACTGCCAAAGATGTGCCAAATTAATGGGGAGACTTCCAGGGACCCTTTAGCATCCAATGCGACCATTTTGCAGACTGAGTGGATTGTGTTATGTGATATTCCCAAGGTCACAGAAGCTGAAATACTCAATAAGGCAGACTTGCTAAAGCATTACTTATGGGCCTGGACATGTCTCAAAAATGATGTTACCAAGGTTTTGTTGATAGATGAAATGAGAGTGATCCTTGATGAAGCAGATCGATGGGCCAGTGGTTGGACACCTTCTTCAAGCACGAACAAAGTGGTGGAGGAGTGATGATGTAAACTGCAGTTACCAGTGATGAATTTGTCAGACCTTTCAGACATCCAGGTACAAAAATGAACCATAAGATCTACTGCTAATTTCCAGAAGACACATTCTGGCTCTCGGAACAAAACATCAACATTTTGGGTCCATGGCCAGGCTCCTGAGATCTTAATCCCATTGAGAATTTGTGGTCAATCCTCAAGAGGCGCGTGGACAAACAAAGCCCCACAGATTTTGACAAACTCCAAGCATTGACTATGCAAGAATGGGCTGCCATCAGTCAGGACTTAGCCCAGAGGTTGATTGACAGCATGCCAGGGTGAATTGCAGAGGTCTTGAAAAAGAAGGGGCAACACTGCCAATATTGACTCTTTGCATAAAATTTATGTAATTGTCAATAAAAGCTTTTGACACTTATGAAATGCTTGTAATTATACTCCAGTATACCATAGAATCATCTGACAGAGATCTAAAAACACTGAAGAAGCAAACTTTGTGAAAACCAATACTTGTGTCATTCTCAAAACTTTTGTCCATGACTGTACATCGTACATTTCAAGTACAATAAAGCAAAGGGCCCTTAATCCACAGACTATCAAACACTAGGTTGTCAATGAAGGTGTTCAAATGGTTTCTGGGGTGTTTTTGTGTGATGGGACGTTCTGTAATGTATATAAATTAACTATGCACTTTGCCCAAGCCATATTTCCCCATGGAGACAAAGCCTAATTAAATCGAATCTAGTCTAACTATCTGATCCACCAGCTATTACTCTTTCAATACCCTTAGCCTGAAGACATTTTTCTGTAGAATTTGTAAAATAATGCCCTCTGAAACAGGTACTTTTCCATTAACTCCTACTAAAAAATAGCAAATGTTTTGCAATAGTGATCGCAAGTTCTCTTGTCAATGTGAAAACATCTGTTAGAAAGCTCATTATCATGTGACAAAGCAACTATTACACTTACAAAATCCTGAGTTTGAAGGTATTTTACTGTAGAATTTTTAAAATAATACCCTCTGAAATTGGTACATTTTACTTTATAGAGTACTAGATAGATCAAGTGGAGCTGCAAGTTATCCATCTTATCAACCTGCTTTTCCCATTCAGGGTCACAGGTGGTCTGGAGCCTACCACGGAAGCAATGGGCACAAGACATGGAGTAACCAAGAACGGGGTGCCAACCTATCACATGACACACTCCCCTATGGGCAATTTGGTGACTGTAATACATCAGAGCATATTTTTGGACTTGGGGTGGGGGACCAAAATACCCAATGGAAACCCTATTACATCATGCAAACTCCACACACATGGAGCCATGGTACAGAATAGACCCTTTTTCACAAAAGTGTGAGGCAACAGTGCTAACCACTGCTCCACCATGCCACCCTGTAAGCTACCTTTAATGGAAAAAGATATATATCTACAGCGTGTGGCTCAGTGGTTGGAAAGTCTCCAATGCGAGCCTGGCCTCAACACATCTGCGGGTCTTTGAGCAAGGCCCTTAATGCCCTGCTCCATTGCTGCTGTTGTGGGTGGCTGCCCTTCACGGCCAGCTTGCTCTCACTTACAGAGAGCAAGTTGGGGGAGGTGTAAAAGAGTTTTCCCCCATGGAAATCAAGAAAAAATTATCAATTATTATTAAATTAACACTGATCATGACATTGATGATACCTGGTATTAATAACTGTTCCAAAGTATTGCAGTTGGGTTGTGACCAGTCTTGTATAAAGTACCCGAAAGTCACACCTAAGTATCAGTACAGATACCCTCCCAAAAATGTACTTTGATAAAAGTTCAAGTCACCAACTAGAATTCCACTCAAGTAAAAGTCTTAAAGTATCTAGTATTCACTGTACTTAAGTATTACAAGTAATCTATAACTAACTGTACTTGAGTAATGAAAGTACAAGTGCAAATAAATGTTAATAACAACAGAATGCTGTCTAAACTTTTAATATTAAAATGTTTACTCAGCATTTTAAAGCATGGAAAAGAAAAATTTTGCCTACATCACACACATCAAAAACAGGGCTTTAAAAACCTAAACAGGAATAGGCTATTGTTAAAAATATTGGTGATTATTGCGCATCTGTCATCATATCACAATTATATCCCAATGTAATATTGTGCAGCCCTAATACAAAGTAATAGTTAATTTCTTAAGTAAAAAAATGTGAGTCACAATTATGAATCATATTTCAGAAGGTGATTACTGAAGGTATACATCTTCTAAAATTTCTAATGTAGCTTCAGAAGCTACTTGCTTACATTTGACTTACATATATAAAGCTGACTTCATAATATTTAAGTCTGTCAGTAAGAAATGTAAGGTGGTTAAAAACACTGTTCTATACATTATGTAAACTCAAACTATTCATATTCAGTTTCCAACTCAGACTATTGTAATTGTTTTTGGGCCATTTATTACATTGATAAGCATTTTTTTTATGTCAGAATAGGTCACATATGCCAGTCCACGTTCGAGTTCAGTGGACATGCGCATTCGGACTTCAACAGTTCTGCAGGTACTGTGCAGAACAAAGTGGAGGACAACAACGAAAATGGCAGGCTGTATGCATGTGTGTCGTTCAAGGCTGTGATTTTTCATGCCCTTCTTGAGGAACCAAACTGACAACAGACACGGTTGATGTTCATCTTTAACAGGTAAGTTAGGGGTATGTTTCCCCAAAGCTCCTGTTAGTAACTTACATACAGTAATTGGAACTGTTCAGTTACATGATTCTAAATATGTAAGTTGCTAACGTTGCTACCAACTACACTTTTGGAAGAACTTTTCCTGGTTTAGCAGACCAGTAGTACTCAACATTACGCAGTCTATGATACTTACATTGACAAAAGTCTTCTGTATTTCCCATAGCTTACTTTTCGTTAGCCAAAGAAATATCGAATCGATACTGCCATAAAAAAAAGAAAATTAGAAAAAAATGCATTCTATGGGACTTTTCATGATACATTCCATCCATTTACATCTCAAACATCAGCAGTGAGCACACCGCCAAGACCACCTGCTTCATTTGGCTCACAAGAGAGTATGCTGCCAGCCAATTCACCCTTAATCAGAGAAACTTCACCGCTGCACCCATCACTGGCAATGTCTGGCTCTGAAGACAACATATCACTGCCAGGAATATGATTTGTAAATATGTAATGTTTAAAAGCCAAGCAAACATTTCATAAATCCGTGATATTTAAAATTTCTCAGGGACCCCCCAAATGGTCCATGTTTTTGCTCCCTCCCAACTCCCTGGTGTAATTAACCTGAACCTCATTATTTGGACCACCTACTGTCAGCATTCAGTACATTTCTTATGTTCTAGAACTACAGGGTCTCTAGGTATCCTAAAGCTACTGAGTTTGGGGGAACTTAATTACAAACAGTTGAAACTGCTCCTCATTAAATTAATCGGGATGAATGAGAACAGGTTTGGTGCACTGGGTAATAAACCTGTTTCCCTTTGGGAACCACATGCAAATCTTGAGCAGCAGATTGACCAGTTGGAGAAGCAGATGCAGGCAGAGAGTGAAGGTGGCATTAATCAAGTTGCTTGCTACCCCAGAGTCAATCACAGCGGTGGATGAGTGCAGACCTGAATCATACTGGAGCAAGATGGGCATGGTAAGCTGCTTGTGGGTAATGTCCAGGATAACGGAGGATCTGACCTAGGTACACGTGGTACAGGTGCAGTCTGTCAGAGGTATGGGCTTCAATCCAGAGGTGGGCTGAGAGGATGTCACGAGCAGCAGAGACAGAAGGGATAGAGGTAGACCCCAGTAAACATGCCCCTTTGGGGCCCATGTGGGGCCACTTTGGGAAGCCCACTGTTGGCCCTGGTACCAGCGTGAAATGCGAGGCACATGCAGGCTCACTGAGCTACCCACACAAAACAAAGTGGACCCACTATTGGGGCCCATGTGGGCCCGCAGCATGCTCACAGTATGCCCACACATGAGGTGTATTTTTGACCTGCTACATGCCCCCCTGTGGGCTGCTCGGTAGTGGCCCTATACAGGCCCCAAAGCAGGCACTGTGCTAATACTGTGGGCACATTGGGCTCACTATGGGCATTCACTCGGCACGCTGTGGGCACAGTGGGGCCATATTGTGGGCACACTCCATATTGATGCCTATGGATTTATAATGGGATGTCATAAAAGTTCCTGTAGGTGTAATGGTCAGGTGTCGCAATACTTTTGTCTATATAGTGTATATACAGCATATTACAAAAAATTTAAATAACACTTTGAAAACACATAAGATCTCAATGGGAAAAAAAATCATGCTGGATATCTAAACTGATATAGAGGGCAATGTTTTAGGAACGAAAGAATGTTACATCGCTTGACGGAAATGAAAATTTTCAACCTACAGTGGGCTGAATTTAAAGACCTCAAAAATCTAAGTTTAAAAATGGCATGGCAGATTAGTCCATTTTGCTGAAATTTCATTGCAGCAACTTAAAATCGAACTCAGTAGCTTATATGGTCCCTACGTGCTTGTATGCATGCCTGACAAAGTTGGAGCATGCTCCTAATGAGACAACAGATGGTATTCTGGGGGATCTATTCCCAGATCTGTACCAAGGCATCACTGAGCTCTTGGACAGTCTGAGGTGCAACCTGGCGGCGTCAGATGCACCAAAACATAATGTCCCAGAGGTGCTTTATTGGATTTAGGTCAGGAGAGCGAGGGGGCCAGTCAATGGTATCAATTCCTTCATCCTGCAGGAACTGCCTGCATACTCTCATCACATCAGGCTGGGTATTGTCGTGCACCAGGAGCATAATGTTCTCCATGGCTTCTCCAGACCCTTTCACGTCTGTCACATGTGCTCAGGGTAAACCTGATCTCATCCGTGAATAATTCAGGGCACCAGTGGCGGACCTGCTACTTTTGGTATTCTATGGCAAATGCCAGTCGAGCTCCACGGTGCTGGGCAGTGAGCACAGGGCCCACTAGAGGATGTTGGGCTCTCAGGCCACCCTCCTGATGTCTGTTTCTGATTGTTTAGTCAGAGACATTCACATCAGTAACCTGCTGGAGGTTTTGTAGGGCTCTGGCAGTGCTCATCCTGTTCCTCCTTGCACAAAGAAGCAGATACCGGTCCTGCTGATGAGTTAAGGACCTTCTATGGCCCTGTACAGCTCTCATACTGTAGAGCAACTGGAATCTTCTGGAATCTCTTCCATGCCCTTGAGAATATGCTGGGAGACACAGCAAACTTTATGGCAATGGCATGTACTGATGTGCCTTCATGTAGGAGTTGGACTACCTGTGCAACCTCTGTAGGGTCCAGGTATCGTTTCATGCTACCAGTAGTGACACTGACCGTCAAATGCAAAATTAGTGAAAAAAACTGTCAGAAAATATGAGGAAGGAAAAATGTCAGTGGCCTCCACCTGCTAAACCATTCCTATTTTGGGGGTCGTCTTATTGTTGCCCCTCTAGTGCACCTGTTGTTAATTTCATTAACACCAAAGCAGCTGAAACTAATTAACAAGCCTCTCTGCTAGTTAACTGACCAGAACAATATCCCAGAAGTTTAACTGACTTGATGCTATACTCTGATTATAAAGTGTTCCATTAATTTTTTTGAGCAGTGTACTACACGTAAATAATTAGCTCTGTTCATCAATATGGATATAAGTGCATAAAGGTAAGTATTTTAGCCAGTGAAACTGATACACATTGAATTAACAGAGTAATTTAGTATTCAAGAACATAGTAATTTAATATTCATTGTGGAATTTAACAACTCAAAGTGTGGTTAAACTGTTTGCTCTGCGCACACTGGCCCACAGTAAACTCACAACTGCCCATGCAAGGCCCATGCATGTATGTTTGCTGTGGTGGTGACAGTCCCAGTCAGGTTATCAAGACATAGAGAGCTGAATGTACTCCTCCAGTAGTAACTTCTCTCCTCTGCACGCTATCTTGATCTGGAGGTCTGGGTACATCCCTCTCTGGTATGGCATACAAAGCATCGATTTGCTCCATGCAGTTACTGGGACAAGGATACATAACTCGATATTCTACAGCAGAACATGAACTCTGGGGGAGGTCCAACAGCTGGTCGTGGACAGGATGATCAAACACCTTTATCATATGTCTGACGAAACTATAGAAAGATTGAAGAGTCCAGCATTGCTGGTAATAGAGAGCCATTACCCACTCACAGACTCTCCCAGTGAGAAGCAAAATGAAGAAATCAACGTGGTTGGTGGTCAGCAGGGAGCTGTTGTGATGGAGGTCCAACTTGAACTGAAGGATAAACCCACAGCTGTACTCAGGAGATCCGCCATAGTGCTCACATATCAGGAAATGATGAATATGTGTGGGAACCAGCCCACTGCAGTTGTGTCGGGGAGGTGTGGATGTACTGCTGGGGAGGTGGACTGACCAGAAGCCAGGTCCTCCAGGAGCTGCTTCAGAAGAGCCAACGTGCCACAGAGCTTTGCTGGATCCATAGTGAGGCAAGGAATTCTGTAATAGGACACGTCGGGGAATACAGATCCAAACGCACAGCCTAGGGCACCACAGGGCCTTCGACCGTCACTGCTGGAGCCCCTTTACAGCTGGACCCCCTCTCTATCAACTACATTTGCATTCTATTGTCATTCGTTTTAAACAAACAATTATTTGCATGGCACAGTTTACTCTTTGGAATAGTGGTGTCCACCAATATTCTAACAGTAAAATAATGCTCTTACATATTTTTTGTAGGAGTGGCACCATGATGCAGTGGGTAGCACTGTTCCTTTACACACCTGGGACTGAATACTGCCTACAGATTATGGTGTTGGACTAAAAAATCTTTCAGACTGGAACTGGACCAAATAATGCTGACACTGATTGTAATAACACCTTCTGGTTTTAAATGGCAATGTTTCAAATACTCATGTTGCAGTCCCATAAGAGTCTTTTAAATACAATTAAATGTTATTTACTGCTTGATTCCAACAGGTGGCACCAAAAGACGAACAACGTCAGAAATGCGAGAAGAATACGAGTTTTAACTTCCTTTATTTCTGGAACCCGAAGAACAAATGGTGAATGCCCAGATAAGCATACGTGCTACATTATCATTTTAAGTTGTTCCCTTTGAAAAGTTTTTAAAATTATTGCATAAAGTATAAATAATAATGAAAATATAAAGTAAATATAAGTAAACAATAGATTAATCAAAACATCCATACACTTGCTACATCCTGCACTTGAAAAGACCCCTCCCCCATTCCATATCAATGACCCATTCATGAAATTACCTCCTAAAACACCATCAAATTGAAAAGCAGCCTGGCACAATTGCAAATAGTTGCAAAATGTACCTGAAATCAATACTACCACTGTTCTGTTATACATAACCCCACTAACAGCAGTATTCTTAGAGGTAGAACCTTTCAATATACATTGGTAACCTTGGTAGGCTTCATTTATTCAAATGTATGAACTGCTCATAGTGTGTGAGTTAAATGTAACTATACACTTCCAAAAAAAATACAATAATAAGCTGTTGTTATACACCATTATTTAAAAAGTGGCAGAAGGCACGGCTTAATGTTTTAATGATGCAGATAATGGATAATTCAACCATAAAATATGGTCTAAAAAACTTGAAATGTACCAACCCATAGTCACCTCAATCGCCATTTGGGAGACGAGATGTGACGTGGCGTCCCGTAATTGGTTGATCCTTACATCCTCGTACGTTGTGCCTTTTATGACGTTCCCTGTTTTGAAGCCCAGTGTTTAAGGAAATATTATGGAAGGTTAATAACATTTTGGCAAACGCGTACAATCTTTTATTTCAGCTAACTAAAAATAAACTTATTTTCGCGAGGTAAACCTTGATAACAGTGAATGGAACCAATGGCGTTTGACTTCTGTTTATGCAAGTTTTATGACATTATTACAAGGCTGCCAACTTTGGTCAGCTGGCAGGAGTAAGATTAGAGACAAGTCTTTCCACACATGCACATGCATTTACGTGTATGTAACAGTCTTATGACATTGTAAGTCGTCTGGAAGGTTTGCAAACTACCCCAAAGATTCCGATATAATTAATTTTAAGTTTGTAATGGAATAACATAGATTTCTCCCGCGGCTGCTTCATGCTCTACGGACGTGTCCGCTCCAACGTTTTCTACGCGTTTAACGTCATTGTGCGCCTCCGCGGATGAACGCCTGCTGCACTCATTGGGACACACTGCGCATGATCGTTTCGCTGGCGTCCACTTTCAATACTATTATGGATGTTTTTGACGAGCGTTGAGGTAATTTGCAAACCCAACAGACTATTTACGCGTGCAGGGATTATCAGAATAATAATCCATATTATTATTATTATTAATAATAATAATATTATTAATGAATTAGAGACAGTATTAGAAAGTACAATATTTTTACAGTTATTAGCCAAAATGTAATTTGCTTATTACAGTGCCCTCTAGTACCGTGGTAAAAAATGGTACCGTGACACCATTTTTGTTGCCCTTCCTCAGAATTGGGTCCCAAGTATATCTAACAAATTTGGTTTTCATATATCAAAGCATCACGCTCTCCCTGTGTTCCTGTGGGTTTTCGCCAGGGGCTCCGGTTCCCTCCCACGGTGTAAAAGCATGCGGGATAGGTTGATTGGTGCGTCTAAATTTGCCCTGTAGTTATGTGAGTGTGCACCGTGCGGTGTGTTGGCAGCTGCACAGGGTTAGTTCCTGCCTGGGCCCATTATTTCCGGGATAGGCTCCGGTCCCCCCTACCACCCCAGTTGTGATTCAGCGGTTTCAGAGAATGGATGGATGGATATCAAACCATTGCTGAGATACAGCCTCACTTCCTGTTTGGTGGCTTTGCCATCAAATGCATTGGATGACAGTGACCATGGGATTTGACATAGCATAATTACTTGAATAACTTTTGGTCCCAACCTACGAATGATCATGCTCACCAAGATTGGTGGTGAAAACCAATATGGCGAAAATTAGAGCTATTTGAATCAGGATGACTTATGGATTCAGAGGAATCAAAGATCACAAATCCAGGCCTAGGGGTTCAAAAGTTATAAGCAAAAATGTATCTTGAAATTTGGCCTGATGGTGTTCCTAGAGGGATCGATGGATTGACCCAAAATTTGGTGTACGAACAGCTTGAACTGTTATCTACTGATGTGCCAAATTCTATCTGTTCTATGAGCTGCCATAGACTCCCATGGCAGAAAATATAATACTAGTGAAAAATACTAACAGAAACAATGGGTGCCTACACACCAAGGGTGCTTCGCCCATAAATATACAATACATTGTGCACATGTGCAAATTACGCAGCTTGACAGGAGAACTATGAACATTTCCGTGTATGCATGTGCAGAGTGAATACGTGAATGTTGCACTTGTGTGGAGAAATACGAACCAGTACACCAGATTGGCAACCCTGTGTTAAATATAACTATCACATAGGCCTATTAATATAGATACATTATGACATTAATACAACCACAGGAACTTAGGTAAGCAAGATCTGTACCATCCTTCCATTATCGTAACCAATTAATCCCCACTGGGGTCGCGGGGGGCCCAGAACCTATCCCGAGACGGGCGCAGGTGGGAACCAACCCAGGGTAGCCGCCAATACACCACAGGGCGCACGCACTCACACAGCCACACTTACATTCACACAACTACAGGGCCAATTTAGACATGCCAGTCAGCCTACCCTGCAAGTGTTTTGGACTGTGGGAAGAAACCGGAGCCCAAAGGGTCTAGAGTAGGGGTTACCAACCTTTTCGAAACTGAAAGCTGCTTCATGGGTACTGAGCCATACGAAGGGTTACCAGTTTGAAACACCCTCCTAAACTTATCTAATCTTCATGTATAATAAACGTGTTTTAAATGCTTTTTTTAGATATTGTCATTTTCAAATCTATATAAATGCAAATGTGATTAAAGAAGAATAGCAACAGGATAAAATAAAATTTTAGACGCTGCTCACTGGTGAGTTGTGCTATTTTTAGAACAGGTCCGCGGGCGACTCATGTGGTGCTTGGGGGCATCATGGTGCCCGCGGGCACCATGTTGGTGACCCCAGGTCTAGAGCCTATCCCAGAAATTATAGATGCAAGGCTGCTCTGATTTTATATGCAAGTCAACTGCCAAATGAATTACATTTCCAGGTTGTAAATATTCAAGACATTTGGGATGCCTAGAGGTATTTTAAAGTTCTTATTAAGAGGCTAGTTCCAGAACAATAATTCATTTTTTGGTTACTGTTGATAAAGCAGTCCCCAATATATCATATCCATTTTCCTAGGGAACTGAAAACTCATGCTATTATTAAGTATGTATATATTAGTTTGCCTGGCAAACTAGCTTTTTATAAAATTAGTATAGTATAATCAGTATAATTCTCTAGTATGGAGCTAACGCCACAAGAATTTATTTTCAGTAGTAAACACATTTTCATAGATTCAGAGTGAGGGCAATGCAGGAACATGTTCATTTTCCCCATAGTGTTATTCTGATATGTTGTTTACTTGTCTAAGCTGTGTGAGGGGATTTCCTCTTGGTGCGGAAAAACCACCCTTGCAGGTTAAATTTACGCTGTAGCAACTTGATTTCTAAGAATATCTGAAGGTTGCAGAACTAAATTCAGCAGTAATATTGCACCTTTCCTCACAGAATCACATAGATGTATTTATACAAACAAATATAGAAATGCACTCAGGAAATATACACATCCATGCACAAAAGTATAAAAACATTTAATCATACAGAAATGAACCAACATTTTACACACAAAACACAAGTACATGCACTGTGAGTTGCTGTGGCAAATGACCTGCAGCACTGAGACTACAGTTGCCCTAGGCCTAGATGATGAAACTTAGTTATCGGAATTGCTTCAGTGTTTTTTTTAGCATTGTGGGGAAATGCCTGGAGGAAGGCTCTTTAACTTCTGTAACTGCCATGAGCTGTTGTTGTTGTGCTTCTTTGTATTTGATGTCTTTTAGATTTTTTTTTTGTCCTTGAATATTTTGTCTTTTATTTGAAGCCGACTCTCCTGCTTTGTTATGGACCTTTGTTCTACAATTTGCCACAAAATGACCAACCATAAAAATAGATTTACAGATAAATAACTATGGAAATATAGTGATAAGTGATTGCATATATTAATATTGCAACTATTTCAACAGATGTCAGTTAAATGTTAAAATTGTAAAAAAGAAATTGCAAGACAGTAACATATTTCTGAATAATTGTATACATTCACTATCCCTTACAGAACTACCCCTTTAAAATATTTTGTGACTGCGAGCTTAAAGTGATAAGCATTCTCCTTTTATAGGCTACAAATAAAACCTAAGACAACGTAAATGCAGCATTAACCTTGCTTGCTAGTTTACTCAGACTTCGCCCGCGCTTGATGAGCTTAATTCACACGCAGTGCAGACCGGGGGCAGATGACACAGCGACACACAGCAAAGGCGATTTATTGTTATGGTATAATTTTGGTACACTCGGCGGAAGTGGATGGACGGCTGGGGAAATGAATAAAGGAAACAACCTGGAATGAAGCCCGATAGGATAAACTAAACAGATGCTCTATTTTACGTTGTATTTAAATTGGCAGGTCACTATATGAACATATTTGTGTGGTTTTTGTATGAAACGCATACTCAATATTGGAAACTCTTCAAACCTGTTCACTCTGCACAAATATATGATCTCTACAAATATCCAATTACATAAACGAAGTAGTACGAAAAAAAACATCAGGACAAACAAACATTATGATTAAGATGAATTGTCTTGAAGTTCTTGTGCATAAAGCAGCAAAGTAAAATGCAGACAAAAATATAGCACTAAAGGACACGTGTTCAGACAACGTCCAAATACAGCACACAGTGCAAAGGAAGGATAAAAGTATACAGTAGACGAACAAAATATCCTAGAAAAACTTAAAAATAACTAGAAAGATGGACCGCGGAACGCACCTGAGCAAGGGGACTAAGGACTGTATCAAAATTCCTCCCCTGATGCCCCTGCAGTGTGTTTGACGTTCCTCAGCATGAGCGCGGGTGTCCTCTGGACTTGCATATACTGTGACTTGGCGGGCACTAGGACCCAGAGCGAACAGGAGCGGTCCAGCGGCGTCCGGTAGGCGCGACGGAAAAGGCAAACGGAGTAAAAGAGACAGATTTTATTTTGTGAAACTGTCCAAGAAGAAAGTGAAGCGATACGTGGTGGATTAAGGCTGCGGCGATGATCCGGAGTCGGGTGTGAAGCGCTGGGCCGAGGTAAAGTGATGCTGTGCGGGTACCGCTGACAGAGAGGAGCGGAGCGGAGCGGCCGCCGAGAGTAGGCCTGAGGCGCAGGCAGAGCCCATCAGAAAAGCCGAGAATTTATATAAACATATATATTTCATATGCACGTGTATTATCGAACACCACATATCGGAGTATCGACACGTGTGATGCTGAAGTGGAGGTTTTGACCTATCGCTGCTGCTGTGCTATATGCATGTGAGCCGTTTACTCTAACTGTAAACACTGTTACATTTTTATTATATACAGTGCAAATTGGGCATATCCTATATGAAGTATATGGTTCAATTTGGGTTTGATGAAGCTATCCTTCAGATAATTGGTACTTCTCGTTCGTCTTGCTCTTGACGTGATTATTTTGTCTGCTTTGTCTTTTACATTATAATCAAGCAGTGTTATTTTTTGTTTAGGGTTTTCCCACGTTTTTAATTTCAATTTATTTTTCTGTGTCTGGTATCGACATTAAATGTCAGAATAGTTCGTGCGGACTGAATTAAACTGCTTGAGAGTCCCGTTGTTTTAAAAAAGTGGTGTTACCATGTGTTCGTAGTCCACTTGAATAATGACCTTCGGTCTTGCTTAGTATGTTGAATATATTATTTTTACGCCGCTTTTTTGAGAACTGGTCATTAAGCCAAGTTACAGAACGGCTACGGTCCCCCCATCTTCCCCGTTCCGGTGAACGACTCGGTGTCATCTTGAAGTAGTTCTTTACTTGCTCCATAGGTAGCATTGCTCTTGAAATATTTATGAATTTAGCGAAATTAAAATAAATCCTGTTTAACTTTGGAAATTGGCGTGGGCAGTCTATTCGAATTCCACTCTTCACGAGGAATTCAAATATATGTATTTCATCGAGGGCCCAATTCTGATTTGCAGCGCAATACACGCCGTGTCTAATAGGAATAACTGGCTGTTTCAATTAGAAACAATGAATCCGTTTTCTCCTGTTATACTAATTGAACACATTTTCATTGGTTTAAATGTAATTCATGACAACTAGAGTACATCATAAAAATCCTCCATGCAGAACTTTATAAACGGATGGTCATATATTATACTGCCAATCTTGACTGATTCATTGTGTGCAGGTTTGCTTTTTGAATTTACTATGGCTGCTATGCTAACCATACACAGGCCAATCTAGTAGTCTTCCTCAGAGAGAAAGACCCTCAGGCATCACATGACCTGCTCTGGCCAGACTTTCATTGGATGGATTTTTTATTAGGCTTTGACTGCTGTTTTCCCACTTGCTTCCAAGTGGTTATTCTATCTTTCAAACTCGAAAGACCCTACCTAGTTACAAACTACGAAGGCCATTTATGATATTCCAGTTTCGACGTTCATGCATAATTGTGTTGCTACTTTGGGAAAGTATTGTTGGTGCTGTCTGACCCTTTTACATAGGTCTATTAAAGTTTCTAAGGGAAGAGTCTGTCCATTTGGCATGGTGGAACAGTTAATTCTGTTCTCTATTCTAAAGTTCTAGTCCCAGGGGTGTATATTAGTTTTCAGAATAACACAGTCACGATAAAAATAGACTAAATTCTGAAGAGTGTGATATCTAAATGCTCCTGCTTACTCTCAGCAAAGGATGCATATGATTGTAAGGTAATGTCAGTTGAGTGTTGACAATGATAGCAAGCACCATTTCAATGATATTTATAAAAAAACATATTTGTATAGAAGTTAAAGGTAGAGTGCTGTAGTTTCTTAAGATTTATTTGTATACTACAAATGAATGGGACTTTTGGACATATTTAAGGAAGTAAATGACATTGGTTTGGGGTGGCATTGTAGTGTCTCACAGCTCCATTGCTGAGAACTTTGATTTCCAGGCCCACCATGGTTACATGGCGTTTGTTTTGGTTTTAGGGCTTTCTAAAGGGTAAAATAAAACCTTTCAGAAGCCAGTATTTATCATAATTTTATATATTATAATTCAGTTCTTGCATTTAAGGGTGCCAGCCAATACATGTAATGGACTTCTATCCTACAACTAGGGTTGTAACAGTACATGTATTCGTTGTGTACCATTCAGTATATCATTTTTGGTTCGGTATGCGCAATGAAATATATGAATATATTTACAAACACTGGTGGAGCCTAAATTTACAAGTGCTGTCAGTCCTGCTACAATGCGACTAATTCGTGCTTGAAAAACCTAGCATTCACTATAATCGTATACTAAAATGCACATATCCAATGGGAAAAATATCTGTGCCTCCAAAACATAGTAAATTCCACCAAACAAAATGAAATAATAAACTCACTAATGCCAGTGACTCTATGCATTTCAAATAAGAAATGATACATTCATAAATGATCATAAACATCTACTGGTCTGATAAGTCTCACATGAATTGCCTAGTAACCGCTTCAACTGAACGTGCTGAATTACTAACTCAGTGTTTCCTAATCTGGTCCTCAGGGAACAACAGACAGTCCACGTTTTTGCTAGAGGGAGCAAAAATGTGGACTGTTTGGCAGGGAGTTGAAACAGGGCAAAAACATGAACTATTTGTGGTCCACAATAGAGAAGAAACGGTATGAAAATTTAATAATATGATTACAGTGACCAAAAGTAACACGGTTATCAGTATTCCTCCGGGATTTTTAATGTGTGCTGAAAATGTTCAAAAAGTACACAAAACCAAATGATTTCACCGAGTTTTAGGTGTATATTGAAAACCACAAATAAAATTAGCAGCACAATGCACTTTAAAATAATAATAATGTTACCAATAAAATAAAACAGTAGCCAACTTCTTACTTTTTTATTAACTACATTAGCATCATAATTAAACAACTACTGGGTATTCTTCAATCATTGACTCTGGTTTGTTCCCACCTCTAAACTTCCATCCTGAACCTGCTGGTCTGCAACCACTGGCCTAGAACTGTGGTGACATAAGGCAGTGCGTGATACTGGAAACCCATTTCTAGCAAATATGAGCTTTCATTTTGTGTAGAATGAACCCAGAAAGCAGTGGAATGTGAGGAATCTGTATGGTGTTGTCATATGAGACAATTAAACATTGTTCTGTTTCAAGAGTATGCAAATGCGAACGTACTCGTAATTCATTTTTAAGAGCACGTTGGCAAAATGCCAGCTGCATTACAACAATGACAATATACAATATTTTTACAACAGTAAATAACACTGAAAGATTCAGTTCACATTATTGACAAGCTGTCACCAAGTTATACAGACAAACCATAACATTTTCCCCTATTTTAAGGTCCCCGCATCATGCATTAACCTAAAAGTTAACCTACCTTGCATTCACTGTAAAGTAGAGAGTGGTGGTCAGTGGTCACGGAGATGACTTGAAAGACTAGACATGTTGCCCTCTTTGCAGATTTTTTTTTCTGCATGTTCTGCAGACAGGGTGGCCAACTTCAATCATTTTTGGATTCTTATAAAAGCCAAAATAGAACCATACCTCTGACCTAGTCCTGTTAGACGCTTTAAAAATTTCCCAAGTGCTGTCACCACCTTCTGCCATGTTTTCAGCACAAAACAAACCCACATTGCATGCTGCACCTGCGACTGGGAGCCTGTTGCTAACTTTGGTACAAGTTGGACAGTGTTTAACAGGTTTTTCAAAGCACGATGGTGAACCACGGCATTATTGATTGTTAAAATTTGATACGGTAATACTAACTGTCGGAAAATTTACAGCGGTTCACCGTGAAACCAGTAACTATTTCATTCCTAGTCTAAGTAGACCGGTTTGGGGAACACTGTGCTAAACTTGTTGATTACTGAGATTTGGGAATAGTGAGTCAAAGCCAGCATACAGTATGGCTGGGCATGCACACAGCACAGATACAGCGGAAGTCAACATGGCTACAGACAATCTATGAAAACCAAATATCAGTGAATCAAATAAGGTTATTGTGCGTTTTTGTATGATAATTTGCCAAATATTTTCAGATTTTTAGAATCTAAGACTTTAACCTGTGCATTGCTTTCATGTACAAAAAGTTCAGTTCTTTTAGATTTGAAAACAAGTTTGACTGATTCACTGACAAGAACCAGTTCACAAAAGCAATTTGTTCATGAATCGGATATTACTATCGTTCACTTGGATAGTTGTTTTTGCTTGCTTGCAAAGCTTGCATTGTGCTTTTCTCTCCGAACGATTCTGTGTTATATTGGACTTGGGTACTAATATATTAGTTGTGTTACAACAGATATGCCGTGTATCATGTGTTATAGCAGGACTAACTGTAGACTGTAATTCAACACAAAACATTTTGCTAATTGTGACTTAGATGATTTTAGCTAATGGTACAGGTAAAGCTACAGGTAATGATAATTGGCAGGTTTTAGAACATTGTTTTCCCAATAAATGTGTTGAAACACATCCAGTGTGTCAATTCATTTGAGTTGTGTGCATATGTCTACAACTGGAGCAAGACAGAATATTCCTCTATAAATTGGAATTCCCATAGCATCTAATGCAGGAAATTTAGAAAGAGATATTTGACCATAATCTGTAGTAGAGAACATGGGATTTAATTCATTATGATCATGACTTAATATTTTTGAATCTTTATTTTATGTATTTTTACAATGTGCAAATAAGTGTTTACGTTTTGTTATTCAGGCACGTCAACTGATGCATCTCTAATTGTGGTTGTGTTTGCAGATTTAATAATTGTTTTACCTGCTGTACTGAAATTGCCAAACCATGAACCCAAAACTGTTGTATGTACACAACCATGAATTTTATGTTCCATTTCGCCACTACTTTCAACATTTGTATATATTTTGATCCATCTTACAATATTTAAACTTATGGGTCATCCATTGTATATTATATGGATGGAGGTGCCAGAATGTTTTGCCAGGGTTAATTTGTGTCTGTCTTTTTAATGCTCTCCAAGACTCCAGTGATTAATGAGAATTAGGCTCCCACATCCTGCCAGCTTTTGAGCCAAGCAGGCTAGGGGACATCATGAGTGAAGTCATGATTGTGAAGGAGGGCTGGCTTTACAAACGAGGTAAGAAACCCAATTTACTATCTCTTTCCTGTTGATTTCTTATTATTAAATAAAACTAAATAGTCTTCTTCTAAAATTCTTTGTAGGCCACTGCATGACTAAATAAATCTGGATTGTCTCCTGCAGTTTTATGGAGGACCGATACTGCTGAGAATTCATCTTAAGTTTGATCAGTTAGAAAGTGGATTGAGGCATTAGTCAAAGATACAAAACAAAAGACTTTTGTTAAAGATAAAATGAAATGCGATCCTGGAGCTGTAGTGTGTGTCCTCAATGAGCCGTTGCCAAGAATTCCATGCTTCTTCACATGCCTCTTGGCTTTAAGTAGCTTTTGTGTACTACTTACCCTGGTCCTCCTCAGCTGTAGAGCCTTAACGTAACCTACTAACATGAGCCAGAGGTATTGGAAGGGGTTTTCCAGGGGAGTAGGCCATAAGATGCAGGCGGGCCTGGGAAAAAATGACCCACATTCTCAGTATCTTGTTTATTTGAATTACCATAGTTTGTCACTCTGATGTTGGTAGAGGTCATTTTGTCTTTTGATCAGTGCACCTTCCAAGCAATTCCTGACAATAGACAGTATTAAAGCTAGTCAGTAATCATGTAATATGAAATATGCCCAATGAAGAGGTAGATACTTTTTAAGTCATGAAAAGATGGTTGAATCCATATGCATGGTATATTTTCATACTTTAAAATCCTTTTTGCTGATGCTGCTGCTTCAGTCTTTTCTGATGTCTCATTTTAAAATCTACACATGATTTTTTCACTCTACACACCATTGTGATACATGTTCACACTTCCATACTAAGATTGCAGTATTTTGTTCGGCTCAAGGTGATAGATTTTGTCTTTTCAGTATGAACTGAAGTTTTTGCTAATTCCAATGTAAATGAGAAATGCACTTTTTTGGGGTAAGTTTCTACCAGTTTTGCACATCTGGATTCTGCAATTTTTGCCTATTCTTCTTGGCAAAATTGCTCAAGTTCGTTCGGGTTGGATGAGAACTATTGGTGTCTTGCTTCAGATTCTCACTTGGATTGGGATCTGGGCTTTGGGACATTCTCCAACATTCAGGTTCTTGGTCTTTTTTAAATCACTCCAGTGTAGCCTTGGCTGTGTGTTTATGGTCATTTTCCTGTTGAAAGGTGAACCTCCTCTCCAGTCTGATGCAGACTGAAACAGATTTTTTTCTAGTATTGCCTTGTCTTTGGCTCCATCCATCTTACCCATAATCCTGATGAGTTCCCCCAGTCCCTGCCAAAAGCATCCCCTCAGCATGATTTATCATGCTTCGGTGTGGGGATGATATTTTCAGCCCAGTGTTGCCTTTCCCCCACATAGCATTTTCTGTTAATGCCAAAAAGACAACCATAAATGCTTGCTTGCAGCAAACTACAAGAGGAATTTCACATGATGAGTTTCATAAGATTTTAAATTTTTTTTTGCAATAACTTTCTCATAACCACTAGCAGGTCCAGCTTTGTGAAGTGTTCAGGTTTAATGGTCCACCTGGACATAGGCAGAAAAATACCAAAGTCAAAAAGTGTTAGCCCTTCCTTGGGGGGATTTGGGGACATGCTCCCCTGAGAATTTAAGACTACAGTGTAACACTATATTTAACTTGTCTATATGGTTCGATCCAAATTAATTTCGCTGACTTTTGATTGCTCTTTCAGCTTCATTCTCAGCGCATCAATAAAATAAAACGTAAAAATGCAGTAAAAATACTGAGGACATGACCACAGTGGTAGACATTGGCATTCTTGTCCAGGTTTGATTGTCCTTTGGAAAGTTTCTCCCGTTTCAGAAGCTCCTCCTAAGCTACCATTAGCCTCCCTGCTTTTGTGACTAATGCCCTCCTTACTTGCTCACTGACATTTTGTGGACAGCCTACTCCAGTAGTGCCATATTTAATGGTGCTTCAGGGATTTTTTTTTTTTCTTTTTATAACTAAAGGTTGGTGCTTCTCCAGAACTTTACAAGCATCTGCAGACTTGTTTTGGTTGTTCTTTGGTCTTCATGATGCTGTTTGTTTAGACACTGGTGCCACCCAGAAACAGCTGTATTTATTTTCAGTTAATGTGACATTTTAGTTGCACCCAGGTTGACTCTTGTCAAGTAATTATGTCTTCTGAAGGCAGTTGATTGCACTAGAGCTTATTTGGAGGTTTCACAGTTAAGAGGTGTAATTGTTATGCAATCAAGACCTCAGCTGATTTGTAAAGTTTGAAAACTGTGTAGGTATTTTCTCCCCACTTTGACATTACAGGCTGTCTTGTGCAGATCCGTGATGTAAAGTCACGATTAATTCCAGTTGTAGCACAAAAAATGTAAAAGTCCAATGGGGGATAAAAGTTTATTTAAGCCATTGTAGTTTTTAAATGCCCCTGGCCTAGTTAAATAATTACATTTTATTTATTTAGCTGATGCTTTTACCCAAAGTGACATACATTTTGAGAAAGCAGCATCAGACAGTCCCTGGAGCAATTGGCAGTGCCAGGGCAAGGTCCTTAATCGCCAGTAGTGGGATTTATACTGGCAACTTTCCGATCACAGACAAAGCATCCATACCCGCCAAGCCTCATATCATCTCCATAAAGTACACATATACACTGTGTGGAATAGCACCCACATACCAAAGATAAAAGCAGAAATACATTGGAAATTCACAAGTGTCTTCTAGATTTGAAAAGTAAATTGAGTAGCCTCTTTCCTGACCAGACTCAACCAAAAAATATTTATGAAGCTAGCTGTAGGGGTATCAAATATCTCCTGTAGAAATCGAAAATATTTGATTACACTGATATACATTAATATATATTTTATTACCCAGCCCTGTTCTACATGGGACAGACTTCAATCCCTTGTGACCTTGAACAGCTGGAAGTTGGAGAGATGGATGAACATATATTATAAACATCAATCACAGAATTAATAACAGAATTTAACTGTTTGCAATGTCGAGATGTATCTGTGGCAGCAATTGTAACAAAGAGAATGAAGGGAAGTACTCCATAGCAGGGTGAAATGCTTTTCTTTTTAATTTTCTAGTGCTGTCAGCAAACAGAGTAGGAAAAACAGCTGGTATCCATCCTTTAGAATCTGCTCATTGGTTACCCTGTCCATCATAGCCTCTCCCAGACAGCTATGCCACCAGAATAACTCCTGTTATATTATTGCACTTATCATACCAAGCATCTGCATTGTGACCTACCATAGAATTGCAAAACAGGTGTCCCTGACGCCCCCTTGTGGCATTGAGTGAACTGCTATGGTAAGTTACTCATTCACGGCATTGAATGTTACGCAAATGGCAGCAAGTAAGAGCAGCACCAGATTGGGATGTTCCATTGAAAGTACAAATGCACCACAACAGTTAATAATCTATCCATCCATCCATCCATCCATCCATCTTTCATGCACTTATCTTGGCCATGGTAATGGGGGATCAGTTATTCTGAATGGTTAAAGCCACAAATATTTGCTTTTTGTTCCAAGGCTGTGGCAGGCATGTAGCCACGTAGTAAAATTGTCGGTTTGAACTCCCCCCCAAAATTTGTTTGCTCCCGATCAAACACATAGCCTGGTAGTTAGATAATCAGTTTGACCCCCCCTAAAAAAACATTTGCTGGACCCCCTGAAAATTAGTTTCTTGCTACGGGCCTGGGCTGTGGGCTCTTTTTCACTGTGTAATGTTTTAGGTTCCCCTATAATTTAATCTTTTATGTTACAATGCACTACTTGGTTCATATGTTTAGGGCAGTTGCCCGTCAGCTGTGACACTTTAGTTGTGAGAATTGCCCCTTGTGTGTGTGTGTGTGTGTGTTGAAAGAGTGATATATGTCCAGCTGAGTTTTATAATCCATTATAGTGGCATCTTAACTGTTCAGTGTATTAGTCTATATATTATACATTGTTAATCATAGATAATGCTGCTTCTAAGGTGGAGGCTTAGACAAAGCAGACCCCAATTCTCTGGAGCACGTTAGTATCCATGGTTAAAAATGATGGTGTAGCTATTCCAGGTAGAAATTTAGTTGCATACAGTAGAAAATGAACAAATGTATACATGCCCTTTTTTCCTTTTCTACTGTATTCAACTGTATGCATAGTGCCAAATCACATTTATAAGTGACCTGTACCTGACTGCAACGTGAACGCATCGGTCCTCCAAAACGTCACGCATGCGCACATTGAAACGTTTTTACACGGGTCAACTGCGTCACCAACAACAAATAGTCATATCTGTGGGACGACTCATGGCATTAAAAATGGAGGCGTTAGTAGCTCACGCATGTATCGCACTTTACTCTGGAGGAGGACAAACAGTGAATCAGCTGTACATGAGCAAGTCGAAAAGGAGAAAAAAAGTCAGGCAGCTAGCTTTTTCTGTTTTCGCAGGTATTGCTGGAACTGCTGCACCAAGAGATGTGTGGGAACGAGCCTGTCATTGCAGGCTGATGATGTCAGCGCATGCATATAAGCAAAAAGCCACATGAATTCCGATCTGAGCGTTCACATTCAGGTCGCATGGCTGCGAATCGGATATGTATCTGATTTAGTACCACATATGAAAGTGACACACATCCGATTTCAAAAGATCAGATTTGCGTGTCCACACAGCCCTGAAAAGATCAGAACTGAGGCAAAAAATCCGATTTGAGCCACTTCAGCATGGCAATGTGAACGTAGCGGCCTTAGGGTCCAGTTTCCTGTTAGGGATGCATTAAGTGTTTTTGTCAGAAATACCAGAAGTGTAACAGGCTGTATTTTAGATTCATTCGCTCTGCAGAGAAAGCTCATGCCAGTTTCTGACCTACAGGAGAGTACATCAAGACCTGGAGGCCGAGATATTTCTTATTGAAGACTGATGGTACATTCATTGGTTATAAGGAGCGTCCACAAGATGTGGACCAGCTGGAAACGCCATTAAATAACTTTTCTGTGGCACGTAAGTGAATTTACTGACTCTCTTCCTTAGTGTGCCACTCTGCTGCCCTTCACCTGGCCCCCATATTGGATAACTCCGTATCTCGGGGGCTGGGTTGGTGTGTTCAGGAGATTATTACATTTTTAACCTGCCAGAAGAGTATGTTTCAGTCATACTTAAAGTGCCATCGTAACACCGTTACTAAAGCAGCATTGCATTGAGCTGTTTAGTTAGCCAGCTAACAGCTCTTGCAAACACGTAATAGCATGTAGCTCCAGCAAGGGATTGATGCTTAAACAGAAGGGGAAATGGAACCTTTAGGAAGACCTACCTATTAGATTCTTCATTCTGAGTCAGTTATTTCCCTAGTCTATTTATGTCTGGTTATAAGTTCCAGTCTTCTAGTTTGGTTCATCATCTCTGGTTCTGCTGTTGTTCTAGCTTTTTGTGAACTCACTTATGAATGATGGTCAGAACTGGCACTCTGTTGTAGCTTCGGACCTCTTTCTGTTCCACTGTCCATGTTTCTGGTCAGAATGTCAGCTGATGAAGACTGAGCGACCCAAACCCAACACCTTCATCATCCGCTGCCTGCAGTGGACCACTGTCATTGAGCGCACCTTTCATGTCGACACTCCTGAGGAGAGGTGACCAGGAGACCCATGCTAAACACACATATGGGACTCTAATAGCACAACTCACTTCAACTGATTATTGTATTACAGAAAAAAGCTCTTGTATCTAGCATTCAAGTAACAACACAATTCGAAAATATCAACATAACATTTTTTTGTAATAGTATTCTGTTAGAGATGTACACTAAACTAAAAATGAATGGCATTGCACAGTCAAGTACATGTCAAGAACTTTTATTTTCAAACATTTATAGATTAATAAATTGCAGCATTTGGTTATGCTACTTGGAAAAAGGCCTTGCAGTCATAAGTGTGAAACACATAAACATGTATGTCCTTTTTTTTGGCCCTGATCAGGGAGGAATGGACTCGAGCCATCCAGGCTGTTGCTGATGGCCTGCAGAAGCAACATGAGGAGGAGATGATGGATTACTCCCCTGACCCCATGGACATGGAGATGTACCTGACCAAACCTCGCCTGAAAGTTGTATGTACTGCTTGAGTACTCTTCTATTTAGCCCATTTCCGAGTCTCTTCCTGGTTTACGCTTAGGAACGGCAGAAACAGGGAGATATGCCATCAATTTTATGGTAGATAGCATGGTGACTTTGTTTTTCATGTGTTTGTTCAGCTTTCCTCTATGTACTCTGGGTTATAGTAGTTGGGTTTTAGCAGCTGTTATGTGGGTTTTTCGCCAGAGGTAGCTTCACTGTTTATCACTCCTTTCCATAGACTATGCATGACTTTGAATACCTCAAGCTGCTTGGTAAGGGTACATTTGGAAAAGTCATCTTGGTGAAGGAGAAAGCCACTGGGAGATATTACGCTATGAAGATTCTGAAAAAGGAAGTAATCGTGGCAAAAGTAAGTAGCTCCTGTGGAGGCTGGGAGGTGGGGAAGTGGGAGAGCGAGGTTTTAATGCTGCTGATTGCCTTCCCTAATTCTCTCCTCTTAGGATGAAGTCGCACACACGCTTACTGAGAACCGAGTGCTACAGAATTCCAAGCATCCATTCCTAACGGTGAAATTCTCCTACATCCCTTACCAGCAGTTATTGAGTAGCTGGCCAAAGGAACTTTCTATGTTTTAGTTGTAGAAGGACATCAACAGCTGTTGGCCAGTACTGTTTGATGAACCCCAATCAGACACATCGACTCATTAATTAGCTTATCTTACTGGAATCAAACTGATGTAAGGCCTCAGAATTTTGCTTGGTAAGGTAGAGTTTTGTTCTTGATTCTCAGGCATTGTTTAGATTTGTGGAAGCTAATAACTAATATATTGATAAGCTCATTGTGGGAAGCCTCCATGTTCTTTTAAACATTTTTTCAAAGTAGGGAGAAAACTGAGAGTAATTTGTGTGAATGTCATAGTGAAAGTTTTCTTTAATTGAATTATAATTTTCACTTTTCTTCCCACCAGGGTTTGAAATACTCCTTTCAGACTCATGACCGACTGTGTTTTGTGATGGAGTATGCAAATGGTGGTGAGGTAAGTGCATCTATTATGCATAATTTGGGGAAAGCCTCAGATTCAGCATTGCCACTATAACCCTTCTGCTCCCTTTCAGCTGTTTTTCCATTTGTCACGGGACCGCGTCTTCTCAGAGGAAAGGGCGCGGTTCTACGGGGCAGAGATTGTTTCAGCACTGGATTACCTCCACTCGGAGAGGAATGTGGTCTATAGGGACCTAAAGGTGAGCCTCTGAGGCACTGCCAGCTTTCTCAGCCAGTCAAAGAATTTGAAGGGTATCATTGTAAAGTAAAAGAAGTATTTGCTGATTTAAGAGAAACATGTTATTGAAGTGTTTTTTTAACCTTAGATTATCTGCCATTTACGTGATATGAATTTAATACTGAACTCCATCAGCAATACTTAATACTTTAGACCCTCTGTTCTTCTTACAGCTGGAAAACCTTATGCTGGACAAGGATGGACACATTAAGATCACAGACTTCGGGCTGTGCAAAGAGGGCATCACAGACGGAGCCACCATGAAGACCTTCTGTGGAACGCCGGAGTACTTGGCTCCAGAGGTAATGGCTTGTTGTTATTGACAGTTTACTGTAATAGGATGCTTAATAGAATGTCGGTGTCCAGAACCTTCTTGCTTTTTTCCTGCCCTTTTTGGGGTTTCTCCACAAACATGTTGTTTGCCTCCGGTGGGAATTTGGTTCCTTCTTTGCGGCAATTTACAAATAAGAACCTTTGGCAATGGCTGATGTTTTTGCACAAACTGGGTCATGGATTAGGGTTCTGATATTCTTTTGCAGGGGCGGCATGGTGGTGCAGTGGTTAGCACTGTCGCCTCACACCTCTGGGACCCGGGTTTGAATCCCCGCCTGGG
>JAODJX010000559.1:0-28132 GCA_026776945.1 Isichthys henryi
CATGTTTTTGGACTGTGGGGGGAAACCGGAGTACCCGGAAGAAACCCCACGACGACATGGGGAGAACATGCAAACTCACACATATGTGGCCCAGGCAGGGACTCGAACCCGGGTCCCAGAGGTGTGAGGCAACAGTGCACCACTATGCCGCCCCGCAGACACACACAGTATAGGGGAAAAAATTCAGGCAGTCAAAAAATTTTTACAGTAATTTATAAGCGTATGTATGCTCACAAAAAATCTATTACAACAAATGGGAATCAATAGTAACACAAAAGTTATTGATATCTGGTTGGACGGCTAGATGAACACTGCTGCAGTTCCCAAACCTTTCCTCAGGGGCAGCCCAGCCGTTCCATAGATTTGTTAAATTTCACTACCGCTGCTCTTACTTAATTATCTTAATTAGTTAAATAACTCAATGAGGGATTGACTAGTTTTACACCAACATGAAGATCATTTAAACATCATTTTCTTTGAACACCTAAGGCTTTTTCACAACACTGTGTATATAACACCACAAACACACACACACTGACATGTTTATATTCATTTCTTTGTGGGGACTCTCCATTCATTTCTACGGGAAAACCCCAATCCCATCTATGGCAACTTTAACCCCTACCCAGCCCTAACCTTAACCATAAGTAACCTGACAAAATATTATTGCGGACACACATTTTTATAAAATGTCCCCATAAGGTAAAAAAACAGGTTTTATCACATTGTGGGGACCAAATGACACTCATATACGCATTTAGTCACGCATTTAGGGCAATTTAGAGGCAGTACTTCAACAAAATGCTGACTTATCGCCCGACACAGGACACAGCCAGCCAAGCCTCTGCATTTCTCAATATTTATAATAATTAATTATTCATTTGCTCTCAGAAATATGCTATGCTTTATAAATGATTATATTATTAATTTAATTCTTATTCATTTTTTAAATACTATCGACACAGAAACGTAAACAGTTTGAAGAGTGCTATGGAGTAAATCCAAGGTGATAAAGTTCTACTTTGGAAAACCGACACAGACTTCATGAAACGCAAGAGGGAGAGACAGTGGGGCAGGTTTGGGGGCAGAGTCCTTGCAGGTTTGAGGGCAGAGTCCTTGCGGGTTTGGAGGCAGAGTCCTTGCGGGTTTGGGGGCAGAGTCCTTGCGGGTGTAGGGGCAGAGCCCTTGCAGGTTTGGGGGCAGGGTCCTTGCGGGTTTGGAGGCAGAGTCCTTGCGGGTTTAGGGGCAGAGCCCTTGCAGGTTTGAGGGCAGGGTCCTTGCAGGTTTGGGGGCAGAGTCCTTGCGAGTTTAGGGGCAGAGCCCTTGCAGGTGTAGGGGCAGCGCCCTTGCAGGTTTGGGGGCAGAGTCCTTGCGGGTTTGGAGGCAGAGTCCTTGCAGGTTTGGGGGCAGTGTCCTTGTGGGTTTGGAAGCAGAGTCCTTGAGGGTTTGGAAGCAGAGTCCTTACGGGTTTGGGGGTAGACTCCTAGGGGGTTTGGAGGCAGAGTCCTTGCAGATTTGGGGGCAGAGTCCTTGCGGATCTGGAAGCAGAGTCCTTGCAGGTTTGGAAGCAGAGTCCTTGTAGGCTTGGTGGCAGAGTCCTTGCAGGGTTGGAGGCAGAGTCCTTGCGGGTTTGGAAGCAGAATCCTTGCAGAGTTGGAGGCAGAGTCCTTGTGGGTTTGGAAGCAGAGTCCTTGCAGTCTTGGTAGCAGAGTCCTTGCGGGTTTGGAGGCAGAGTCCTTGCGGGTTTGGACGCAGAGTCCTTGCAGATTTGGGTGCAGAATCCTTGTGGATCTGGAAGCAGAGTCCATGCGGGTTTGGAGGCAGAGTCCTTGCGGGTTTGGAAGCAGAGTCCTTGTAGGCTTGGTGGCAGAGTCCTTGCAGGCTTGGTAGCAGAATCCTTGCAGGGTTGGAGGCAGAGTCCTTGCGGGTTTGCTATCAACAATGCTGATTCTGGTGGTGAATGTGGTCTGAGAGTGGGCTGGATTGCAGCCTTGGCTCCAGTTCACCTTTTAGGGCCTCGCTGTCACAAATGTACAGTTGAGGATGTCACTAGTCAGCCTTTAACCAGAAGAACTGCAGACTCAGCACACTTCCAACAGCTAACATTGCAATAAGAAAACATGTGTGATGTTATTGTCAAGGGTACTAGTCTCTGAATGTCTATATTAGCATGCCGGCTTAATGTAGCACACACCATTGTAACCCATTAGGCGATTGCCTATGTCACCCCCTTCAGCCTCAGACGATGTGTGCAGCCACATCCTCATTTTGCCAAGTTTGATGCATCCCTGGGTCAAAAGGGAGGGGTTTTTATTTTACTTCAACTAATCAGTCTTGATTGTATGACATCACCACATTAATTGAAACCATTCTTTTTTGTTAAGTGGCACGGTGCACGGATTTGTTAAGTACCGATTTGATTGTGTATGTCCTTTGTTGAAAAGCAAGATCCAGGCCTTTAATGACCTCTTGGGCACAGCCGTCAGCGCTGTGTCTGTCTGGAGAGAGTGTCGACCTCGGCGAGTGGTTCACTTACAATGGCGGCGACATTCATGTCTCTGGTTACTATGAAGTCAGCAGACGGATTGGAAGAGCATGGGGGGTCATGGGGTCGTTGGGAAGGGGTGTGTGATGCTCCTGATATCTTTGCAAGAGGACGAAGGTCCAAGACTTTAAAGTCCTGGTGCTCCTTGTCTTGCTGTATGGCTGTGAGACATGGACCCTGTCCAGTGAGCTGAGATGAAGACTGGACTCCTTTGGTGCTGAGTCTCTTTGGAGAATCCTTGGTTGCCGCTGGTTTCGCTTTGTATGGAATGAGCAGTTGCTAGAGGAGTCCCGACTGAGGCACATTACATGCATTGTGAGAAAGCGTCAGTTACGGCACTATGGTCATGTGGCGCGATTCCCTGAGGGTTATCCGGCTCACGGCTGCGTAAGATGGATGGCCATTTACGGAGGGTGGGACTGGACCATATGTCTGCCTGGGGGGTCGCCGGCGCAGATCCCAAGGTGTTTCGTCATGTGGTGGGTGCAGAAACAAACTGTGCCACTGCATATTCCCCAACCTGACTTAATTTTTAGTTACAAAACATGGCACCATGCTTACCTGCAAAGGCTGCATGGAGCAATGTAAGGGCGTGTCTTTATTCCATGATAATAATAAAACAATAATAATAATCTATCCATTGATTTTCTGAAACCATTTATACTATTCAAGGTCGCGGTAATAATAATAATAATAATAATAATAACAAGGCTTGAACTGGTGACCTTCCAATCACAGGGCCCTCTAGCTCAGTGGTTGGAAGCCTTGAGTTTGAAAATGAGGGAAAAAAACAGATTAATGTGATGTCATACAATGAAGACTGTGGTTGGCTAAAGAAGTGAAACAGAAGCCCCTCCCATGTCGACCCAGGGACATGTAGAACTTGGCAAAATCAGGATGTCCGTACATGCAGTGCACTGCACGTGGTACTCTACCACTGCCCCACACTGTAGGGGGAGGGGCTGCCGGCAGTGAATACGGCATATATATCAAAATAATTTTTGTGTCCAATTACAGCAATAGTAAATCAGTCACATTAATACCATTCAGGCTGGAGTTAATTTATATGACAAACCTTTCATCGTTCACAATGAGCTTTTATGGTTTTATCCTCCAGGTCGCCCGGTAGAGGGTGATGTCACATCCTCTCTTCTACACAGCTAACAGCTTGATTTCCTAATCGGGCTGTCAGCCTGAAAAAAGCATAGCTGCTAACGTTCTGTAAGTCTTTATAAATCATGGGGAATGTCATGCCGGAGAGAGTCCCTCCGCTGTGCCGGACCCTCTCCAGGACATGGGACAAATAACAGCAAGGTTAACCCAAAGCACAGGACATGAGGACGGGGGGGGGTACCTGTAAATCACTCATAAGTGTCCATCTGTCATTGAGGTCAGGCGTTTGAGTCGTACGCCATCAGCAGCGAAGGAGCTGGGCGACGGCAGCCTGAAAGTCACCTGTGGCAGCCACTTCCTCTGCTGTGCTGATCTGGCTCAGGAGAAGCAGCCTCTGACCTGCGCTTTAGTCAGGGATTAGCGGCCGAAGGTGATTTATGCGAAGGTAAAGGGAAGAGGACTGGAGTTCCAGAGGCAGCAGCGAGCCGCTGTTCAGGCGAGCCTGTCGTTTGCATAGAGGTCACGCCACGCTTGGCTGGCTTTACCGCATCCGCACTGGTCGGTCAGGCAGGGAACGTGACATGAGACATAGTGGGATTCCAATTAACCCTAATCAGTATTACCACCTGTTGGTGTCTAGATTTAAGTCCTGCCTGCGTAAGGCTGCTATGCAGAATATCGGCGTTCTCATGACGTGTCCTCCCTGCCCTTCCGACTCTCCGTTCCTTCGCAGTTCCCGGTTTCTCTCTGCCCTACTGCCTTTAGACCATCCCTGTGTTTTTACCTTCCTAGTACCGTGCTTTTGTAGGACTGATCTCCCCGGCTACCGACCTCTCCACCTCCACCATCAGGAGCAAGACACGTACTCATCCTTCTTCACCTGTGTCCACCAGGTCCCATAACAAACCCCTTATTACACAAAGTCACAACTGCATATGGTTGTGCGTGCCTGTGCATGTGTGATAAGGTTTCCACAAATTCCAGAGGTGATATTCAGGGTACAGAATGAGTACTGCTGCAGTTACTCAGGGCCACTGTTTGCCTGCGGTGTCAGAGAAGACAGACGAAAAAACAAATGCAGAAGTTTCTCATAGAGATAAAGTCATAAATTCTCAATCCACTTCTTTTAACAGGCACTGTCACATCCAAAACAAAATACACTGGGAGGCAAACAAATATTTTCATTATTTGTGTGTGTAATCAGCTGACAGGTCTTATCTCAGAAAAGCCACATACGCAGGGTAGCAAAAATGAGTGTGATGCAAAATTTTGTGAATGATGAAAATTCCCATTGGTGGGATTTGCCGATAACAGTCAGTTTACGGGATATACTTGTCAGGTGTCCTTGTCATACGGTAGCCCATAAACCTCAAACTTTTAATTGGGCTCTTTTTTTATTTATCTTACTGTGCAGCTGAATGTGTTCACTTCTGGGAAAAATGCACTCGCCCGGCTCCTGATTATAGCTCGGCTCTGTTTCTTAATCTCTTGTTTCTGTTGGACAGAGAGGTAATAAGTATTCCCTCTGTAGCCTTCAGTTTCCATCCATTTTCCAAAAGTTTATTCATTACACACGCAATCATGCTGTAGAAACGGCAGTTCAGCCGAGCCAGCGATGTCACCGGAATGCAGGATAACATGCTTTTTGAGAGCTAGGGGTCATGCAGACCCCAGACACACACATTATGCAGGGTGGATGAGACCCCACAACCATGCAGGAATAAGGCAGCACTGTCATCCAGTGAGCCATGGCGCCACTGCATTTCACATCCTAAACATGTCATACTGTGCATAGAAAGAACCACTAAGAAGGAGCGTAAGTTCAGAAGAAAGGAGTGACAGGTGGCTCTGGAGGTTAGGATTCTGTGGTTTTGATCAGAAGGTTACTAGTTCTAATCCCGGGATCATTCAAGTAAAACCCTGAACCCCCCCTGGTTTATAGCTTTATTTTCCCCCAATGCTAATGAAAAACATAGATGCAGAACTGTAGCCTTTTCAGCTGTGAATCTACCCACATCATTCAGATCAAGTAACTTGTTTCAGCAAGTCATTTCACGGTGAATCTCATCTGTTGGACATTCTGGGTGTTTCTAGACTATAAGCCCCTTAAGTTTTGTCTGAAAACCATAAAGAATAATCAGATGTGACATATTCAGGACAACAATTCTGTCGGCTGGTCCCAGCGGAGCTGTGAGCAGGCAGGATTGTCAGTCCAGGCTCCTTCTCAGGGCTGAGAAACAACAGGGGAGGGGGCGATACTGTGGGATGTACAGTGAACGTCGGACACTGCTACTCCGACACATCTCCACTCGCTTATAGGAATGTCTGTGTTTGTATGGCTGTCAGTCAAGGGGACCCTCTCCAGAATTCCTAGAAATATTATCAATCAGGAAAGAAAAACACATAATCAAAAGAAACAATTGACCTAATTAATGACTAATTTTGTGGAAGAACAAATGGGACTGACAAGGGTACATTTAATAAGATTACTAAAATTGCTTCTTTTGTACCAGGAAATAGCAATTAGAAATAATAATCTTCTTATTTGTCACTCGTCCTCTGTCTGATAAAAAATAACCAAAAAGAAATTTAATCTCTATACTTCCAGGTCACATCTCCTGCAAAGACAAGCTTACGCCCCCCATGGAGTTCCATGTGCATTCAGCCAATCATGGCAAAGTATTCGACCCCTTTGCTTATCTGTGGTTGGTAAAATTTGATGTGTGTCATATGGGCATCAGCCATACGGTGATTTAAACTCTCTCTACCCAAACTGGGAGCAAACCAGTTAACCTTTAAAGTACCATGTCTCAGATGAAACTATCTAATAGCTAATAGCTGTATAAAGGACATGCATGAACAGATGTAAGTGAGATATAAAGTATAAAATGTATTAGTTTATGAACAGTAGAAGGGTCACAAAGCAGGGCAGGGGCCTCAGTCCGCTTTAGTCCGTCAAAGGTTTTTTTCTTTCATGGCCGTCCTAAAAAATTACTATTTAAACTCTTCTGCGGTGTGACTTTCACTAAGGTTATAACTATTTTTGTTGCCGCTCTTGTTGATAAATATTTACTTAAGTCCTTTGGGACAAGGATGTGAAATAAAAATCAATAAAATTCAGCAGGATGCCATTTTTGTCCGACAGGCCGGTCCGCCATTAGGGTGACCACCTAACCCATGTTTTACAGACTATTTTAGAGCTGAAAGGTTCCTGTTCTAAGCTAATTAGTTCAATTCTTGTGCTTTTACTGTTTGTCTCCTTGATTGACAGACTCCTCCAGCTGTTTCACATTAACATTAATGACACATGTATGATTACAAGAGACTGACCAATCAGGACGCGGCAAGACATCCGCGCCAAAGTGAAATCCAGGTCTTTTTAATTGAAAGAGTAGTTTACAAACCCTGGCACGGATTCGGTGGTCCCCCTATCCTACATCCATCTGCACCCTTCGCATGCCTGCATGCAGAGCCTGTGACCCTTCAGTTGCCGCTGGTAACAATCTTACTTTACAGTGGCAGTGCTCCCTTTGTCTTCCCTGACTGTGCTCTCCTTCGCTATGAGGTTTATGCCAGAAAACTCCTGGCTAGAAGGACAAAACACAGCCTTGGGCTCATAAAAAGTCCTACCTGAGAGTGGAGTGTAGTGGCTGCCCAACTAGGCCTATCTGCCCTATCTGATTATGCCTATCTCCTATTGTCCTGCTTACACTGGTAATGTGTCTCACAAAGCCGCACCTCCTCTAAATTCATAATACTTTGGGAATACTTTGTCCCAAACCTGGCTCTAAACCTGGCATTCAAGGAAAGATCGACAGATTCCCTGAGTCTGTTTTCCCAGCTCCCCCTGCTTGTGGTTCTACAGTTTGCCGCAAAAATTTACTATGTTGAAAAAGGATCCTATTGACGTGTGATATCTCATCTCTGTAATCCCAGCATTAAGTTAGTTTTCCATTACATCTGGTTAAACAAGAATGTTGATATCAGTCAGTTTTATAAAGTGCTGTTCAACACCTTTCTCTAGGTCATCCAGGCAGTCAGCGGTATTAAAACATTTACCATGACATCTTCCAGTGCCAATAGGATAACTCTTTCTATCACTGCTTTGTTGTTTAATCCATCAAGTTGTGACATTCTCACCAGGGTTCTTCACTAGGAGACCCCAAAATGAAAACCTTAAACACTTTACTGTAACGAGACAGACGGACACTGAGGCCTCACGCTACATGCCGGCATTGACTCTGACAGATTTAAACTGTTTAATGAGCAGACATTGAGCTCCACGCTGTCGTCAGTAATGCCTGGCTCACGGCTGCCCGGCGAGGAAAAGGGAAGCGGGGCTGTCAGACCTCGTTTTCTCATGATTGGTGCTCTCCAGTACCTTCTGTAGCCAAATCCAGATCACTCAGCTGAGGAACCACCGTGTAATCGGAATAAACGCCACCCGTGAGGGTTTAAGTGCAGAACAGACTATGGGAGTCATGCAGTAATGAGGGCAGGGCAGTGCAAATGGGAGTAGAGTGTGGATCTGAAATATTCTGGTCCACTCCAGTGAAGCACTGCATCTTGGCCCAAAGCAGACTCCTGTTTGCTTTGCCAAGCCAGGAAGACAGCCAGACCTCTGGACCTTTTCCTTATATTTGATTGAAGTGCCGGACCTAAGGGTGTGAACAGGCACTGGGATGGTCAGTAGTTAAAACATGGGCAGTGAATTGGACTGAAAATGAGAGCCAATCAGAGAAGCTTCTGTCTAGTGGTGAAGCATGGGTCTTTACTCTGTGCACAGTCAACACAAGAGGAATGACATTAAGAGTGAAACTGGACTTTAAACTGATGGGATTCGGCAAATCTTCACAATGTGCATGAATGGAAGGTGCTGGACATTCTGTGTGCATATTATCAATTTGTGTTAACCTGAAATCCAAGCTTCAATTGACAAAACAAGACCAAAAGGATCTCTGCATCGTCACAGTTATTTTGGTCCTTGTAGAAGCACAACTGTCCAAGTCTGCTGGTCAAAGTGCTCTTCTATTTAGCCGAGATATCCTGCAGAGGATGGGAGTCAGAGACTGATGCGATGTTAACTGCATAAGGAACTCCAGAAAATTCTACAGCTGTATGGAAGCACCTGCTTTCAGTAACTAGGCATGTAACTATTCACCCAATTTCACAAGTTAATTCAGGATGTTGGGGCCACAATTCAATTTTCCCGCAATATTTTTGAAAAACAAGTTCTGGAAAATTCATAGTGTTCACAGCATTGTAAGTCAGCTTTGTCTTGCAGTATTTGCAAATGGTTTTAATTTTCTGTTATCTTGTCTCATTTGTCTCATTAAGACCTCCAGTTTAAATGAGGATGAGGTATCAATTTTAATTTAATTTGCGCTCGCCATTCCATAGTGTTACTTCTGAAGAATGCATTAGTCGGTTGCCGAATTATTGCATCTTCTGCTGTCTAAACACCACATTTAAAGATAGGAAAAATATTTTACATTCTAACAATAATTTGAGCTATTTCCCAGTTCAATTTTTATTTCCACAATTCAAATCATCATAAATTTTTACTGCGATTCATTGTTGCATGATATAGTACCAATACAGACGCTCCTCTACTTACGAATGAGTTGTTTGCCGAACGACCGTTCGTAACTTGAAATGTTCGTAAGTCGTTATTCAACGTCATTTTAAGGGTATACGCAAGTACAAAGAACTAGGGTGCTGGGAGTACGCACGCTACGCTGCTGCGCGGAGGGAGTAGCGGCCAGAAGTCGTACTAAGCGGATTTGGCGTGTAGAAAGAAAAAATTAATGTTGCAAACGGGAAACGGGAGCCCAAGGAACACAATTTGGACTTACAGTCCTCTTTTTTCATATGTCTGAGAGTTCGTAAGTAGAGGAGCGTCCCTAACTTCCCTCACGATCCAACTGCGTCCTTCATTTTGGTAGCTGGATTGGTGTTTTTAGAAGAAACTGGAAAAAAACGCCAATTTCTTCTACATAGATCAAGTTTGGATTTAGTCTAACAGCCTAAAACAGATGACAGGATGATCCTCTTACCTCTGGCACCATATTGCTAAATTAATTTAGTGATTATGTAGGATTTAGGAGAATATCACGTACCTTTCGTGGATACAGTATCTATGTAAATCATGACACCTTAATGAATTTGTGTTGAGAACATTTACTTTGTGAATTGAAAAAAGAACAATACTATTCACTTGATGATTCAGATAATGGATTTTCATAATCAAGACAGATTTCATTTTGAAAGTGTCAGTCATTTATGGCTTAATGCTTGTCTGCTTATCTGGATCTTCCAAGAACATAATTCTGTACTTGTTGCATTTATTTTTCACTTGAGCTACTACTAAAAAAAAAAAAAAAAAAACAGGTAGATTGAATCTTTATATATTTTTTTTTTTAAAAAAGTAAGACTTGGACCACAGCCAACAGACAGAAAGTACTGAACAAAAATCACACAGGAATTGAATGTTTACTCATTCTCACCAAAAGCTACGCAGTTTTTAATGTGACAACTGGAAGATAATTATAAACTATTGATGAATATATTGATGTTCTTTTGCCATAGTCAAACTTACCCATGGACTTGCACTATTTATTAATGCTTAACCAGTAAACACAGAGTTAAAAACGACTAGTAGAACGATGTTTATAACAAATATAAAATTTATGGGCAAAAAAAATGTTATCACAGAAAATGGGGGGGGTTGTGTTAACATTCTTACATGGATACTCCCTTCAAACAGTGGGGCAGGACTGCGATACCAGGCACCAGCTTAAATCCCATGACTGGCAGAGTGATGTCAGCATTACGCTGTGGAGCGAAGCCCTTAGACCAAACTGCCCCAAGGACCGGCTGATCCCGCCTTGTCAACAGCATGTAATTATAGATAAGATACATTTTATTGATCCTGGAGGGAAATACTTTCATATAAAGCATGTGATGAAAAAATGTAATATGCCATGTAGGTCAAGAATTTCAAACACAGCCAACAAGTCTGATGTCTTTAGAAATGTGGGAAAAGTGCCGGTTGACAATATGTACTGAAAGCTTTAACAGCAGTCACTCACTCTTAGATGACAGCATCACAACGTAAAAGGGGGAACTTGGGACCGGCAGCAGTTTGTCCACTGCTGTGTTTTCCTAAAGGCTTCGTAACCCTGCTGCATAATTACCACAACAAAAAACAAGAAACAAAAGGTTCTACCTCTAATCACAATAGTGGCATCGACGATGGATTCCTAAAATTTGCCAAAACTGCCCCCTGCTGCCCAGAATAAGAACTGCATCATTATACGCAGGGTAAACACGAGACATTTATTTCAAAGAACCAGTGCATTTGGGGGCAAAAAAAAAAGCGATTTTATCTTTATTCACAAAACATTCAACTCTATGAATAAATTATAAATACCATGGTGGGTAATATGATATGGAGAAAAGCTAATAACCTACATAATGAATATTAAACAGAAACACTCCAAAGTTGTTTGGAGCATTATCAATTAAGAACACTTAGTCAATTCTATTAGAATTGCTCGAATAAAAAAAAAAAAAAAATCTTTGCAATTTTTTTTTTTTGTACAATTGCTGATGTATTTATACAATAAAACCTTAGAATACATAGTACATATAAAACCATAGAAAACCATGGTCCTAAAATCAAACAGGACATTATTACAGAAGACACTATAAAAGACTATACATACATATTTACAGTTTTTGCATAGTTTTCCCATGCTGTGGGGGGCGCTTCAGTTCAAAATTTCCCTGAGCTTCTCCAGAGTGACCAGAGGAGTTTTGGCTACCTCGAAGAAGACACTGCGGAGAAAGAGACTTGTGCTGAACCAGGTACATCAAGTAGCCAAGGGAATATTCAGTACTAGGGAGGACATTTGAAGGCTCCCATTTCTCTCCTTACCTGTGGGAATACTTATTGGTCACGGCCTTCAGTTTTTCGCTAGAGGGCCGAGCCAACATAGCGTAAAGTCTCTGCACCAGGGGGGAGAGGTCAGAGACAGAGTACCCTGTGTGGTACTCCAAGCAGGCATTCTGGGAAAGAACACACTCAGGTCACATGATCAGGCCATTTACCCGCCTCGTTTGAATAAAAGGTGTCTGACATATAAATAGATGCAAATGAAAAGAGAGAGAAGAGCGATGGCTAACGGAGGAGAACGTGAAGGGAGTCAGGAGGACCCCCCACCGCCCGAGCCTTAACGCTTCTCTGTTTTCTCAGGGTGATCATCCGATGCATTCATAAAGGTGAGCTAGTCAGACCAGGTCACAATCTCACTCAAAGCAAGTCCATTTCCCACAAGAGTGAGGAATCAGTCTGGCGTACTTAAGTGTGATGTAAACATACAGGAGAAAGACATTTCACCCTATATCACAAGCCGATTCTACATCAAACCTGGCAAGTATGAGGAATTATGAAGGAACTACTGATAAGCAGGCATCTAACCTACCATGCAGGATACATCTCTAAAAAACATCTTGCAATCGAATTTCATGCATGTACAGTACCAGTCAAAAATTCACACATGCCTACCCACAGAAAGGTTTATTTGTAATATTTACTACATTTTTGTAACAAAGACATCAAAACTATAAAACATATACAGAATTATGCACTGATGGAATTTTTTTTTAAAGGGGCAGTCCTGTGGGTTGTTGGTTCAAATCCCTGGGTTAGCAGAGTGATCCCACCACTGGGCCCTTGAGCGAGGCCCTTAACCCCAGTTGCTCCAAGAACTGATTGACCCTACTGTCCCCTCTATGCCAGTTTCATGAGGTGGCCTCCTGAGATGCTTTTCCAGCCGTCCTGAAGGAGGTCCCACAAACACTGAGCTCTCATTGGGCACTATTCCTTCACTCTCTGGTCAAACTCATCCAGAATCATTTCTACTGTGTTTATGACAGTTGGCCAGGTCATGTGATGTGACACCATCACTCTCCTTTGTAAGCAACTTGGCGTGTCCAAACTATTGAGTGGCACTGTAGTGAACAAGCCACACTCTTAGTACAACACTCTAGGACCCGCACCAAGGCTTTAGTGTGAGCTGCAAGTTTTAACGACGCGCTTGGCAGGGAGGATCTCACCCATCCGCCGAGACCCTGCAGGATGAGGGCGATCAGCAGGCAGCCAGAGGCCAGGAGAGATGCTCTGTCAGATACAAACTCCATCTCCAGCAAGCTCCGCTCACACACGTAGCGCGCCAGTGTCAGGGTCACCATGTTGGCCTGCACACACTGGAAAAGGCACACTATGGTCTAAACAGCACCAGGGGGTGAAGAAAATCAGTCAAGATAATAGAGAAAACCCGAAGCAGACCGTTTTATGTATGCGCCACGTCAAGAACAGCAGCGCGGGCAATAGCCTCACAGCTGCATACACACTCACAGTCACATGCTAACATGTCGTTAGCGTGGATCTTCATCACTGTGAGTGCAGACGACACAAAGCTTGAAATTTGTCATACATGTAGAAGTAAACCGTGGGGGAATCATGGTAAATGTTAAACTGATTATTAAACAGATAGGGGGAAAAAAAAGAGATTAATCCATAATTAATCCAAAATGTTGATATACTCTGAAGCCTCCCTCACCCTGGCGTATCGACGCAGGAAGCTGTAGGCGACTGGGATGTTGATGTCAAAGTTCAGGGCTATCAGGATATTCCCCTCCATGGCGATCAGCTCGTCCCGCTTGTAAGCATCGTCACAGATGTACAGCAGGTCATCGACACAGGGCGGACAGCGCTCCTACAGAAGGGTTAAATTATTATTATTACTACTGTGTGCAGAAGCAGCAATATACGCAGAGCACAGACAAACATTTACTGCAAAAAGCGCAAAGACAATAAACAATGCAAGCAAATAAACGTCATGCATGCAAATGGCCTAAAAATAGATAAGCAAAGGCGGTATCGTTATTGTGCAGTTTGCAGTACACAAATGAAACCCTAAATTAACACAATGACACATTAATGAAATAAATAAATACAAAAAAATTTAAATGAGCAGATGGTATATGTGCAATCAATCAAAAACCGGACTGCACCAAACTTTCGCTACAGCAAAGATGGGCTAATTCCTGGCTTGGGGAGAGAACCCGAAAGAGAAGGTAAGGAAATGAATTAAGAGAGAACACACAGACACACACACACAGTCAAAGAAAGTGTTTAACATTAACAAGTGTAATTTGCTGGAGAGAGAAAAAAAAAGAAGCAAGCTCAACACTGGAACATATTAACAGCAACACGAGAAAAAAGAAAAAAAGGGAATTTCTTCCGTTCTCCAAAAATGTACTGATGTCTCGTCGGACGGCTAGATGGACACAGCTTCAGTTCCCAAACCTCTCCTCAGGGGCAGCCCAGCCATTCCATGAATGTTAAATTTCAGCATCTGCCCACTTAATTAAATATTATTAGTTTTTAAAAAAATGATGATTTAAAAATGGGGTGATTTTAGCGGAGGTTTTTAAATGGCTAAGCTGACACACTTTGACAGACATAACAGTTTCACACCAACACGAGCATTTAAACATTTCCTTTGACTGCCGGAGACGTTTACACAGTACAGAACACATACAGATATACACAACAAAAGATGGGGGAGGCTGATTTTTAACTTAGTCAAGGACATATGACCACAAGAACAACAAGATAAAAGCACTATTTACAGTCAGTCTGGATGATTCAAACCCTCCCCCCCCACCCCAAACCCCTCCATTGCTCTCAACCTCAGACTTGCAGGCGATCAGCATGCACGTTGAGCCAATGAGCTGCAGAACTTCCCTCGTGATCACGGAAGTCGACAGGTAGTGGTCTGTGAGCTTCACGGCCAGGTAGAGCGTCTCGTGGTACAGCTCAAAGTTCTCCTGCGGGGCAGAGCGGCTGATCTTTAGCACCAGGAGACCGAAAGCAGCGTGGCGAATCCCACCTCAACCAGCAGCTCCAAGCTCACCTGCACCTCCACCATCCAGTCCACCAGGATGCTTCTCATGTCTGCGTTCAGGTCACTCTGCTTGTGCATATAATTCTCCAAGATGAACAACTTCTGCAGAAGGGTAAAAGCATAAGGGAATATCCTAAACTAATACCATTACACCATTCATAAGTGGACAAAAGTACCATCCAAGTGATCAGTAAACCGTCACAAGAACCCAAAGGTCCATTCAAAGCAGATGAACGCCAGAACCAACTAGGTCTAGAAAAACAAATCTTACAATCAACAGGTCCTAAAAAAAAAACACCCACTTCTCTTGTTTTTAGGTAGGCGAAGATGTCCATGGCGTACTCCGAAGCCATACCGCAGTCACTCAGATTTTTTGTGTCGATGTCAAACTCCTCAGGCACCTGGAGAAAACCCAGGATGTAATTTTGCAGTCATGGCAGCAGGATAAAGGACAGTAAGGAGACACACAGCATGATAAACAGAAAACAACTGACCGAGGCGCTACAGTGCCACAATATGACCATCGACATGCCAACTCTTTTACCCGTATCACCCTTTCTACAGGCAGCTGGGCTTGGGAGGCCTCCTCCTCCTTCTCTGGAGATTCCAAGGGCTCCTCTAATGCGAGTTGCTCTGCTACTTTAACGTTCTCAGGCTGTACCACCAATTTCGCAGGATCGTACCTTTAAAGGAATGACTTGTCTGAATGGCATGCAATGTCCAGCGGCTGCATTTTATATACAGGATCTCTTTGTTAAACCATTACTAGATGAAAGTTAATTCTTTTTGTTACTTCTTCATTGTGGCCTCTTTCTTGGCCGCACTGCTCTTCTGCTTCATCTTAACAGTCATCTTCTGGTTGTTGTTGGGTGCGCAGTTGCTGGCCTGGTTAAGACACAGGCTACAGTTGATGGCTGTGAGCATGAACTACATCCAAAGGTCTGACTAAATGAAAGTATTCTCCACCACTAAATGCATTTACAATGAGCATATTTTGCAGAAGAACTTACTGGAAAAAAAAATAAAAAATTCTATTGAAAGCTGTGACAAACTTACAGTATGACACTGAATTGGAAAATATCAATTTTAACAACTTCACCAACATAGCAGGCAGTTAGTCTGAAACAATACAATGGAGATTTACAAAACCTCATGGTGCACTGGAGATACTAACATTGGTTATATCCACAAATGCAGATCTTTTCTTTGGGGCTCCTTGGGGTGAGGCAGGGGCCCTTTTAACTGAAGGATTTTCTTCCTAAAAAAAAAAAGATAAAAGCAAACGCAGTATCATTATTGTGCAGCTTTGATTAACAGTCCAGGGCTATTTAAACATACTTAGTCTTGAAATGTCTAATGCCTGGATTTATTAACGGGTATAAGGGCTTTCCACTAACAAAGCTGCCAATGTTCATATTGGAAATGCGAAACGCATATACCAAAACATCACGCTTCGTGTTTCTGCTACTGTTAAAGCCACGGTACCCATGGCAACCACGCGATCATCACGGCTTACCGACTACCCAGCTGTACTTTACTAGCTGTCCTGCAGATGTAACCATGCTTGGTTTACCGAAGCTGGTTTCGTCACGGTTCTTTAAAGTCCTTCTAACCATGAGTGCAATAAAAGCGAATACTTCGCAAACCAACACCGGCTTACCTTATTCTCCATATGCGCTGCATTACCGGACTGCTTAGGTATACACGCATTCTTTCCCTTTTGCAAAGACATTTTCCTGTTATTGTCTGAAACAAAACAGCAGGTTTCAACGTTAGGGCTGATTTCATATTTTCCATTTACACCCCTAGCACGTGCAGAACAGATTTATCATTCATTAAAAGTAATATACTTTACCTCGCTTGCATGCCTTTTCTGACGCTTTATTCATCTTTTAAAGCAACCAAAGGCTTTAATTTTCTGATAATTTACAACGAACTAGGTCCGACCGTAAGTTTTGAAAAATTAGGGAGAAAAAAGTTTACGGGCTCCCATTGGTCCAGAATCGCCACCAGGCAACCAATCATGCCGTTGTTGAGAGGCGGGGCGTTTGAATTTTGAAATTTCTAATCAACCAATTGGATGAGTAGACACGAAAACGGAAATTCGAGGTAACCAATGACACTGGCGAGCGAAGTTCAAGTTAAGGAGAGAGACGTGAGGAGGAGACGCATGTGGCGTAAATACTCGTTTAGTGTTTATAACGTGCCTGCGATCTGTTTAGTTTGCGAAGGATTTTCTCCGCTATGCTCTTTAAGTGTGCCTTTACATCATCATTTTCGATGCACATTTCCTTACTAATTTTTGCTTCTTTTTGTACTTTGATACAACGGAGGAAATGGTTATATCTGATAATATAATGTTTACGTCTTGTGATAGTGGTGACATTGCTGTTAACAACGCTGTTAGATTGCTTTGTCTTTTGTGCAAGTTTCACATTCACAAAGCCAGACTGACATCTTTTTTTTGTGCAAACTCCCTTGCCAATTTGAAACACCAAGAAAGTTGTTAAATTTATTAGACGTGATGTGTTTTTGTTGTTAATTTATTTACTTTTATTTTTTTTTGTTATGCTTATCTATTTTCCCTCATTAATCTGTCGTACATATTTAAATTGAATTTTGTTGTTACAGCACATGGCTACAGCACACATTAAAACGAAAGTACTTTTACGGACTTGTGGTCAGATCTATTTTGGAGCTAAACTCGTGGCCTTTCCTGTAATATGTCAGTTTGGTATTGCATTGTATAATTTTTATGTTTTCTTTGTGTGATTTGACAGTAAGGGTAATGTTTATATATTCCATTTTAACGTTATAAAAACTTTAGTTCCATTTATATAGATTATATTTATATAGACGGGTTTTTGGCTTTGCCTGAACTGTACGTTCCTGCTTCCCCAGTCGAACACAGCATTTGTTGTTTGCACTGTTGTTAGAATTTTATTTAGTATTTTATTTTATTAGGATGTTAATTTGTTAGCTTACACTTCATTCCTATTTTTATATTTATACTGTATTGTTCTTGTCTATGTGAGATTTTGCAGTCGGAATGTCAACAATTTCCTCCGGGATTAATAAAGTCTTCTGATTCTGAATACTCTTGGCACAATCTTTTATTTTTATTATCATTTTAATAAATATACCTGTTGTATTTTATTTGATGTATGATATATGCCATTACACGTTGTTGTGCTGCTGTAATGAGAATTTCCTTCTAAGGGATTAATGAAGTAGTCTTTCTTTCACAATGGGCTGATAAAGCATAGAATATTGATTGCTTATAAATCCCCCCTCAGGAAAATTCTCTTTTCTCCTACCCTGTCGTGCTCTCCAAGATGGCTCAGGGCCAGCCAGGGTCAGTTTTTTTACGTTCAAAGGTTACAGTTTCCCTTGATTGCTTTGGCGCTGTTCATGAAACGTACTTAACATTCTCACAGCTGTCAGCGCATTTCTCAGAAGAGTTACAATGTACAGAGAATATGCTTTGACAGGTGGTGCAACCAATTTTCATTTAATGACTTCTGCAGTGAACGAATGCCTTTTGGGAGGTAAGACTATTCGACAGAGAACCAGTGAAACACATTTTGATCAACATGACATAAGCAACGGATAATGTAGGAATTAGCATTTGCATGATTGTGCCTAAACATTTGCAATTTGTCCAAAAGAATGAGACTTTGCTTTTATTATGTGTAAAAGGGACTCCATGATGCAGAGACTGGACAAATAATTATGAGAATTTCAATTCTGATCTGAGAAATATACCAATGTGACTGAGAAGAGCTGTAATTCCATAAATGTGTGTGTCGTTACTCTCCATTTAGCCCACATCGTGGATTTAGATGCCGTAGCTAGTCGCGACGGAAGGACTTTGACATTGGGGGAACTGAATTGGGGGGGGGGAGAGATGTATTTCATGACATCAAATTGGGCACACAGGCAATAGTGACATCATGAAAGGATGCAATATAAGAAAGGTTTTATGATTTTAGAATAATAAAACTTTATTTAAAATAAGACTAACATTATTTAGGGGACGGTTTGACTTCTAAAAATAACTTAAAAAAACGATAAAATGAGCTTGTCTGATAGAAGACTACAATCTTTGTTAGGTATACACTTTATCGTCACTGCATGCACAGCAAATTAGCCTCAGTAACATGCAGGTTCACAATGAAAGATAAGGAACATGCTATTTTGTAATTATTTATTTTTGAAAAAGGCGAGGGGTCCCCCCACCCCCCTATTTCCAACACCCCCTGGTGTAGTGGGGTTAGAGTGCTCAGTTTTTGCACTGAAAGGGCACCTACAGTGCTTAGAAAAAGTACCGAAATTATCAGATTTGTGTCATGACTTGAAGGGCAAAGGACTCGAGGGCAGGCATGTCGGAACAGAAAGAGGGGTTTTATTGAACTAAACAGGGACATTAAACAAACTAGGGTATCAAAAACAGGAGGACTAGAAGAAGAAGGAAGAGCACAAGTGACAGAAAGGTTTGACATCAAAGACCGTATTGGGGTACTCACTCTGGGAAGCACATATGTACAAGACTAATGAGGGAGTTAGTGAGAGGCAGCTGGGACTGATTAACACAAGGGTTTGGAATGAGAGGCCAGAAAAATGAGTGACAGGCCTGGCTTGTTGGGGCCATGCTGGAGAGGAGATGGGGGGTCAGGTGGACATGTGAAATATGTTTCATGAAAAGTGGCAGTGCAATCAAACGCTTTAATTGCCATTTCAGAAATGCCGCAAAGCAATGGAGAACCATAATGCCCTGAATGTACGACATTGGATGTGGATGTTCTGCAGGGTAGGCAGCTCTGTCCCAGTGATTGCTCCATATCGCCTTCTGCAGGGCTCTGGGGTCCTCTGAGCTGCAGCTGTTGTACCAACCAGTGATGCTATTAATCTGGAAGAATATTGCAGGTTTGCAGTGGCTGTATTGCAGTGGCCAGCCGCTTTCTTCTGAGTGAGGCTGATCAGAGACACCCACGGTGAAGCAGAAATCTGCTCAAAAGTCTTTTTGGAGCCTCTGATCCAGCTCAGCGTGACCGGGAGTCTGAGAGTTTGTGAATGTAGTAAATTTAAAGTATCTGGGGATTTTGTTGGGTAAAAGTGAGACAGTCTGTGTTCCTACAGTATTCTGAATATGTTAATAGTCTGTATTACGCACATCTTTTTTAGATGGGAAAAAAACCTACTGTTGTGGGTAGACAGTCTGCTAGACGGTACTTTTGGGTCAGTCGTGGAAGGGAAATAATGAATTTTACTGAAGTCCCAAAGTCCAATGGGTGACGTTTTTGTGTGTGTCAGACTGAACGGTCAAATGTAGTTGTACCACCATGTTTTACGGTGTTAGGTTTCTTTATGTCAAAGTGTGAAGAGCCTAAATATACAATTATAATATATGACTGCAATGTTTGGTATTATCATAAATGCTTGTTTTTAATAAATGTTAAAGCGGACGGTGCAGTGGTTAGCATTGTTACCTCCTACTTCCGGGACTGGGGTTCGAATCTCTGCCGTGGCTCCATGTGTTTGGAGTTTGCATGTTCTACCTTCTGGTTTCCCTCTACAGCCTGTCCAGATAGATGACTATCAGAATCACTAATGCTCAGCCCTGGGGCCCCACAGTCAGGGGTCCTCAGCTTACTGCTATTCACCCTGATGACACGCGATAATACTAATGTTGCTCATTTGCAGACGACACTACAGTGGTGCGTCTGATCAGCAACAGCGATGAAACTGCATACGGGCGAGAGACAGAGCGGTCAGCGGTGTGCAGTGCAGACGATATCCTGGCCCTGAATATGGAAAAGGCCAGTCAATAGCACAGCTGAGGAAGCTTTGAAAGGCACCAGCTTCCTCAGAGTCCACGTATCAGATGACTTCTCCTGGATCCACAGCATCACCTTCCAGAGCAAGAGGGCACCACAAGAGCCTGCACTTCCTCCACTGCCTCTCCCCTCCAGGTCTCACAGCTTTCCAAGAGAAACCTTAGAGACCATCATAATCAGGTACATCACCGTCTGGTGTGGGAACCGCGAGTCCCTCCAGCAGGACAGTGGAGAAGATCATAGAAACCTCTCTACCCACCCTCACGGACATATACAACAAACACTGCAGCAGTGCCCCCCCCCAGGCTATCAGGCTTCTCAGCTACCCCACCTACCCTATAAATGCTCATTTGCACTACACTGTTTCTACAATATGCACAGTCTGTTTACATGCGCTGTTTATTTGCACTGTATTGCGGCTGTTGTTACACTTTGTTGTGCATTGTCTGTGCTGTTGTTTTGGCTGTATGCTGCTCTGTAGAAGGACAGTTTCAGTTCACGTGCGTGAAGTAAAGTGACTTCACTTGAAAGACTGGAACAGCCCCACCCTCTAGGTGCTTATCACACTGCACTGCTATACAGTGCATCCAGTGCATCGTGGCTGGTCTCATGGGCACTGGAGTCCCCCCACCAGTTCCTTCGTCATGCTGACTCTGAGCTGTAGGTCACTCCTCCAGCAGCCTGTAATACCCGAACTCTTCTCCATTGCAGTGTAATACGCGGACTCATTTCCATTGCAGTGTAATACTCATCTCCCTACAGTGGAGGAGCCATCTGAGATGTGCAGGTCCTGGAGCTTCACAAACTGTTGCCTGATATTTCCTCATTATCATTTTATTCTTCTTTTTTAATCCATAACCAGCTTTTAATCCACAACCAGCTCTCTGTTTTTGACTGTCTGTATTCGGGCAGCTGTTTACACAGATCTGCAGCTCTCTGGTTAAAAAACAATAATGTCAAATTTAAAATAAATGAACAAATAAATATGTATTTTAATTTACAGACCAGTTTTCATGACCTTTATTAGTTTAGATTAATTTTTAAAAATACATTGTGTATTTTCTGTACTGTTATCAAATTGCCAGTAGGTGTGCATGTGTGAGTGAATGGTGTGTGAGTGTGCCCTGCGATGGGCTGGCCCCCCATCCTGGGTTATTTCCTGCTTTGTGCCCCCAGCCTCCGAGACTCCAGGCTCCAGACCCCCTGCAACCCTGAATAGGAGATGAATGGATGGATGAATGGATGGATGATGGGCATTTCCCAAGCCACATTTCATATGCATTCACCTCAATACAACTCCACTCTCATATGCCTTCTGATTTACAAATTAATCACTGCCCCTAACTGTATATCTGAGTGCTCCCTGCTCTTTAGCACGTGCTTTTTCAGTCAGTACGAAGTTTATCCACAGAAAAGTGTCACACTTGTCATTACACAGAGCCAACACACGGGGGAGACAAACTCCTGTGGGGCGGGACCTGAAGAGCTGTGTGATATATGAAGCCTTGATATGTTAAAGTCCCTCCATCTGGATCGAGCCTCATCTCCTCTGATGAAGAATGTCATGGATGCCTGTTGTCAGTGTCAACAGAGGATCATGAAATACTGAAATACAGTGTTGTTTCCCAATAGAACACTGCAAATATCCCCCACCCCCAGAAAATTGCTAACAGTCACATCTGTTCCCACAGGAAACTGAAAAGTAGGTCTGCCAGGTTTCCGTCCATCATGGCCTCATCTCTAGGCCAGACCCCCCCCCCCGTCTTCTAGCTGCTTTCCCCCCCTTCCTGAGAACAATAAAGCAGACGCCATGTGAGGCTGTTTGGCTCACTGTCTGGGGGTTAGCAGTCTGTACGCTTCCCCCCACACACACACTCAGGATGGCTCACGTTAAATATTACCATTAACAGACTCACTGCTTTTGCAGGTGAATTTCTCTTCATGCTCTGTTGTTTCTAGTAATAATTATTATACTAGCAAATGCAATTGTAGTAAATGACATAAAGTCCACAGTTAGAAGCTTCACGTCCTGCAAGTACAAATCCAGACCAAGGCGTAGTTTCAACCAGCCAACTGAGTACAAAGAGTCTCAGTCACTCATCCGGTTGGCTGAATAAAACTTTGGTATGGAGTTGTACTTTCTGGACCTGAACTTTTTATATTAAACCACAGTTGTTCTGGAAGGTGTTTCTTCATTCGGTGTTTTATATTGACGTTAGTTAACCAATGGGGCACAGTGCGGTGGCTTGGATGATGGGTCGTGCTGAGAGCGCCCCCTGCAGGATCACGAGCTCAGTTTTAAGATTAGCATGTTCCTCCTGCAGGGGTGTTCTTCCTGGGTGACCAATGAGGTTACAGTGACCTTGGTGTGTCACCTTGTCCGGCGTGTATCCTGCCCTGTGCTGGGTGCCAATTAGGAAAGACGTCTCACCTAGAGCCTAACTGTAACATTAACTGGTGAAGAAATGAATTGTAGATGCTGAACGATGTTACTCCATGTTGCACAAACCAACATTGCTTGTGAAATTTACTTAAAAACGAACCTTTACAAATTACAAAACATTTTTAAAAATTTTAAAACTAATTGATTATAATAAACTGACTATAAACCTCTAGAGTGATAAAAAATAACCCAGAAGTTTTTGCAATATATCACAAATATTGTTCCTGTGGAAACAGTGTATGCCAGTGTTTTCAGTTCACATTTTTGCTCCTTCCAAGGTTCCTGTCAGACAACGTGTTCTCCCAGCGTGTGGAGAGCAAAAATGTGTACTGTCTGTGGGTCCCTAAGGACCGGATTGGGAAACACTGATTTATGTCGCTATATGAGTCACCTGGTCCAAACAGTCAGACAACTTGAATTATCCTCATAAAAATGGGGTGTATACAAAAATTTCTTACTGCAAAACATGTTTACTAGTAGAAGCTTGGAGCATGAAGGAGTGGTATCCAAAAAAACTAAAAAACTATGCTGTGCATTTCATCGTTTCTGGCCATATATTATAACTCTATGTGCAAAGTCTATTTTAAGGAACTGCCTATTGAACTGTGAAGCAGTTGTGGCATTAATTCCCGTTTGTTAAACAGGTGGTTCAATCACTGTGGAGGTAAATCGCTGGTCTGCAGTTCACGGCTGGTCAGGAGCAGCTTAAATTACCAAGTATAACAGTTTTACAGTAGAAATTCCTCAAACGTCTGCCGTTGCTGTAACGTCACGTTGTATGCCTGGTTTGAGGATATTCCCAGCGTAACCATTACAAGCAGACTGACACATCGGCCCACTTTCTGTGAATACAATGGGTTATTTCACATGATCTGCCTGAGGAAGTGTCTGTTCATTTATGACGGAGGTGAGAACAATGAATGAAGCCTGACCTGTTTATAGATCAGGATGGAAATTTTAATTCCCAACTCATCCCCACCCTTCACTACAAAGTCATCTGTCCCATGCGAAACAAAAAATCTTTGTTTCAAGGGCCTTTCTGATAGATAATCATTTGTTGCTTAATTAAATGGGTCTGAAACTGAGTGATTTATATTTATTGGAATCGCATAGTAATACTATTTTTGAGCAGTTATTGGGGTTAAAGACAGAAATCCAGTTTCAAATCTGGCTTTTAAACCGCAATTCGTATTTTTGTCATAAATCATTTTCCTATAGCAGCCAAACTATTCCAGAAGTTGTTTAGGGTGTATTTAGTATTTCACTGTTTTTATGTAATTTGTTTTACTTAGATGATTATTGCCATTATGATCGCATGCATGTCTCCATGTAAAAACTCAAGTATGCATGTATATAGACATGACTTTGAAAGTTACATTAAGTGTGATATTTAAGTGACAGTTATGATGATGTCACTCGGGTAATTAAGAGAAACTTGAAGCAGATGTGTCACTGGGATGGAGTTCTGTGTTTCTTTGGCACTGGCTAAATCATGTTGTTGCATAAAGTATTTATAAAATCCCCAGTGCCGTTGAAGCACTTTGGGCCCCTAAGCAATCAGCTGCAGTATGTGACACGTGATTTTGCATTTGTTTCACTTGGCTGAGGTTGTGTACATAGAAATGTACGATTTTTGCCCCTTTAAACAGTCGGAAATTCGCCACAGATCAACCCATTGCCCTCATTGTGGGAAGTAGAAGGAGGCAAACTATGGGATTTTGAAGTATGGAGATATAGGGAGGCAACCTAGTGCCCAGGCCGGTGACATGAAGGCCTGCTTTTGCAGCAAGCTGGAATTGTTTGCACAGTGAAAGCTGAGCCGATACTCCATCTTATATTTAAACATGCTGTTAAGAGAGAAATTTGGACTGTTTCAGAATGATGTACGAAGCTGGCAAAGATGCTCAGATGGCAGCCGAAATAGGAAAGTTGCTGTGCCAAACATGGTGGATTCAAGCACAGAAAATGCGATTGGTCACCAGAGAGTCGAAACTGATCACAAAGGTGCGACATATACAGAGGCAGTGGAGTTCGAGCTCTTTGAGGAAGACACAGCTCAGAATTCTAGGGAGTGAGAGGCAGTCGGTCACTGGATCATAACTGTGGGGATTTACAGAAAATACGTGGTCATCCGGTACCACACACCAACAAGGGAGGCCGAACGAAAAAACTGGAGATGCTTTTCGAGAAGACTAAAAACACCGCAAAATAAGGACGTCATTCTGCTGACAGATGACATCGATGCAAAGTAAGACCAACAAAACTCAGGAAGAAGAAGAAATCGTGGTAAGGCACGGCCTGAGAGAAGTGACTGAAAGCAACGAGCCCATCGTGACTTCTTGTGCCTTGGGCAGATCGATCGTTTGTTTCGACACATGAGAACATACAATACCATTTGGTATTTTTTGGAGATAAAAACAGAAATCAGATTGACCCAAAGGTGTTTATTTTGCTACAGATGGTGCAGCATCTCTCTACCAATATTGTGGGAGTACTGTGTGTGTTTAGGGTCAGGGTTGTATGGTCACTGGCAATGCTGAAACCAAACATATGCCCACGGATTGACCACATCTATATTATCCATAAGTTCAGGAGATCTTTTCTGGATGTATGGGTAAAACTCAGAACAAACCATCACTGTCTTATTGGCAAACTTAGGCTCGAATTCAGGAGTTTGATAGCAGACACTAACAGGACCAGCACTGGATACAGTGTTAACCCATGCAAGACTGTATGACATGTGCAAGACTGTAGTAGAGCAACGTAAGCTGCACGAGAGCAGTGAAGACAAGCCCCTGAGCTGTATGCAGTGGCAAACAGATTAGTAAGAAGGAGCATTACGAAAGACAAACAGAAGAACAAAGGCAACTCTGCCGAGCAAGCAGAAGCAGAACCTACTCAATATGAAGGAGATGTATATCATCACCTGTCAGTTAGCCAACAAACATTCACCAGCAGATACACCAATCAAAGTCAACACTGGCAACACAGGAGGAGCGACCGGGCAGGTGGGGTGGAACATTTCCAGGACAAACTGCCAAATGGGCCGGGACCAGCAGATCCGGTGGACGTAACCAGTAACACAACCCTTCCTAGTAGACCAAGTAACCTGGAGACAACAAGGAGCAGCAGGTCCAGCTGGGAAACTTCCTGAAGCAGGTACTGTAAGGCAAATTTGTGAACTTCAGCAGAGGTGCTGTATGAATTGTGAGGGTAAATTTTGGAGGAAGAAAATCCACCAGTAGACTGAAAAGAAGTTTGATGAAAACCACCTAAGAAAGGTAGCCTGATGGGGTGTCACTAATATAAGGGTGTTATGCTGCCCCTCAGTTTCTAGGAAGGTTCTGAGCAGGATAATCCTGGACAGACATCAGAGAAACCAGCAGGCACTTAATAACTTAGCCAAATAACTGCCGTCTCCATTATACAGGAACAGACACCCTTCATTGTTCCTGACCTTCTTGAGTTCCGGAAGGCTTCCAACAGCCTTGACCACAGCACTCTTTGGCCCTTTATGGCATATCAGAAGCGCTCATGTCTCCCTCATACAGAAGACTTACCAACACTCATCTGTTAGAGTAACGCAAAATATGTCTTGCCAACATTTTCTGTAGAAACTGGAATCTGAACCGGTGCCTCTAGTTTCCCTGCTGGCCCCAGAGAAAATAAAACCTGGGGTATTGAGTGGATGCTGTGGGTGGAATTGGATGAAATGGACTTTTATTGATGGCAGTTCTGCCAGTCATAATACATAAGACATTGCAGCTAGTAACAATATTAGCTAAGACGGCCCTCCACAAACAGTATGCAACCGCCGTGATCACTGTATCAGGAGGAGCTAAGCTGGAGGAAATGGGAACCGTTCACATATCTTGGCAGTGTCATCGGAAAGGAAGGAGGAGCCGATGCAGACATCCTTGGCAAGGACAAGGAAAGCAAGGTCAAGCAAGGCCCATCTGGAACTCCAAGGAGACATGCCAACACACAAGGCTTTGTGTTCATGAATGTAAAGTCCATACTTCTCCACACATCAGAGTCGAGAAGAAGAAAAAGTGCATCTTATAATATAGGTAGCTGACGACCACCTTTAACATACATTGGTCAAACACCGTCCGTAATGATGATCTACTGAAGAAATCGGGTGAGAAGGGAATAGAGCTGGTTGAGAAACACCTTCGAAAAACCCTCAAGAAATGTAACCAGATAGACAAAAATGCAGTTTTCAGGGGAAGAGTTATAGATGGCCTCGAAACCTACAGGGAAACCCAAAGAAAGGGGCCCTATACAGGGTAAAGTAGGGAAGCATTGTAGGTGACCTGTACTTCACCACAGGAGAGTAAGGGTTTAAGACGAGAAGCAGATAGAACACTTAGAGAAGGAATTCTGTGTTCTGGCCTCTTCTGGGAATTAAGGCAGCAGTGCCCAGACTGTTAGGCCATGTCCTCAGACTTTGTCTTTCCCTCCTTTGCACACCACGTCCCCAGCCCCATATGTTGAGCTGTTTTTTTTTATCTTAGGTTTTTTATTTATTGATTTCTGCCTCTTTTGACCCCTGGCTTCCCTAAAGACTGCAGGGCTGACGGAATAAACCTCCGACAGATTAATCTCACCTGAGTGCTTCCAGACCCCGTGACTCATGGAGCTCCCAGCTCCCTCTCTACCTGTCTGCACTCGCACACTCACCCGGCCGGCACATCCTGACAGCTCTTGTGCAGACAAGTTAAAATGAATAAATAAAATCACATCAGACTTTACAAAGTCTGAACTGTATCCTTTAACCCTATTGATACATGTATTGACTGTTGAATTTTTTTGCCATCCATCTTCTAACAAATCATTCTGATTAGGGTTACGGGGGGCCTGGAGCCTTTGACAGGCTGGGGTACACCCTGGACAGGGCACACCCAGGATGGGGTTCACCCTGGACGGGGCACACCCAGGTTGGGGTTCACCCTGGACGGGGCACACCCAGGATGGGGTACACCCTGGACGGGGCACACCCAGGTTGGGGTACACCCTGGACGGGGCACACCCAGGTTGGGGTACACCCTGGACGGGGCACACCCAGGATGGGGTTCACCCTGGACGGGGCACACCCAGGTTGGGGTACACCCTGGACGGGGCACACCCAGGATGGGGTTCACCCTGGACGGGGCACACCCAGGTTGGGGTACACCCTGGACGGGGCACACCCAGGATGGGGTTCACCCTGGACGGG